>NQII01006320.1:0-19514 GCA_002778355.1 Clitarchus hookeri
TTGGCTTCCAAAATAAGCACTCGACAACATACCAATTTGGAAGAAAAAATTGTCGAAATTTTTTCAGACATTGAAAAGGCTTTTGATCTCATATTTCCTGCTGGCTTACTCTATTAATTCTATGAACTAAAATCTCCCGATTGCTACATTCTATTATTAGTCAACAATTTTTACTGCAGAACTGCTTTTGTTCAAAGCTAAAGGGCGAAATCAGACAACAAACTATTAATGCTGGAGTGCCTCAAGGCAGCATTCTTGGCCCTGCATTATTTAATGTTTATATACACGAGTTACCAAAATCTGAACACCGACTGGTGAAATTCGGTTGCCATGCCGACGACACTGTCATATTCAGTCATTCCCAGGACCTCGGTTTAGCAAAACGAAGGTTTCAATTTGCTCTGACAGCCTTTCAAGAGTATTACACAAATTTGAGGATTAAATTTAATGGCAGGAAAAGTGATGCGATCGTTTTCAAGAGCAGGGAACCACCTTAAGCTCAAATCGGCCGCAAATCACACTTTTTGGTAAACCTTTACCCCACAAAGTTGTTGTAAAATTTCTAGGCTTCGACATGGTCCTAAAACACAGCTGGGGGACACTAAAAGACTCCAAATAAGCAAGTGCAAATGCCAGACTTTTTGCCATTTCTCTTATATTTAACAGACAAAGTGCTATAATGTGAAAAACAGAAGTATTACGTCACACAATGCTTATATTGCCAGCATTACTATTGCTGTGCCCACATGAGCACATGCATCTAAAACAATACCGCGGGACAGCGTCCTCATATCCAGACCGTTTGCCACACCGCATCAACCGGCACCATTGTGCACACATTGCAGTGCGCGTGCGTCGTAATGCGAGAGCAGGAGAGTGCAGAATAGTGCTACGCATCTTCATACCCGCTCCCTCTAAGGGGCAGACGTGGTTAATTAAGATGGGCTCGGCACACGTTAACTACAGGGAAATTTAAGATCAAATAAATAAAAGCAAAAGAAAGACACACCAGGTGTGTCGACTCTCAGTGCATTAATTATGTTTATTAGAAATTAAATGCTTTTTTCACCCGAGTTGTCTCATCCTCTTAGCATGCCGTTCACAATTAAATTTTATGTATTCATTGGCAATGCAATATTATGCATTTATTTATTCATGTTTTATGCAAGAGTTTATGTCCATTTAATTGTGCAAGTGTTTTAGTTCAACAGAAAGTAGTGAGGGCGATCTGAATGTCACCATAGTTAGCGCATTGCGAGCTCGCCAGAATCAGTCGCCGTCGAGTGTCTCAAGAGGTCGGCATAAGTTGTGTAGCGCTCCGGGTGCTCTCACGTTTTCGCAATAATCATCTTTAACTGCAATAGTCTGATTTAACTCACTGCAACCTGTTCTTTTGTACACCCCAAAGATGCCACCCCTTCTTCCCCGGGAATTGCAGCACCCAGGGAAGATTAATAAACCAGTAATTCCCTGTTGTGCACACGTGTTTACTTTCTCAGTTTTGCCTATTTGACAGGCCGCATGACAGAACCCGTATTAAGTTTTCACCTAGAGTGATGTAAAATTTTGTGAAAGAGTATAAATGCACTCAAGTTTTCAGACATCGTGTTTTCCATTTCAAGCATTTCCCTCGGCCGGTTCTGAGTTTGGATCCCCTTCAACCCGCTTTCACCATAAATTCATGTAATCTACCTCAATAATCAGCATTCCCATCACCGAGCTTTTATCACTGAAAGGCGTGTGGGTCAGCCTGAATAGGCCCACTTCATTCCGATGTAAGTATCAGGTATGAAGAAAACCTGGTTTTCCTTTCATCAGAAGCTCATTCACTAATTTCACCAAGTGACTGCAACCATCCGAGCGAATGATCCGCTGTACTCTGGCATCATCGTAATCAGCAGCATTTGACATCACCTGCAGATGGTGTCTGGCACCTAGTCGGGTATACAATACACTAAATACACCTAACAATGTTGTTCACCACCCCTCAAAACTTCCATTACCCCAACACCACCCAGTCAACAGGTGTTAAATTGGCGCATTTCCGTGGGGCTATTTCCTGCTGAAAACCCACATTGTTCAAGAGTTTTTCTTTGCAATTTAACAGGCATTAAATTATCGCCCTTCCATGTGGCACACCTTTCCCTCATCATTCCTTCCACATTTTTCTACCCAGTAAACTCCAAAATTTCCCGACACCTCAACCCATCTTTGAGCAATTTTCCCACCAATCCCCCTTCTCTCAAAAAAACAAGAACATGTAAGGAGCAGTGTTATCAACATGGGAAAACACTCTGACGCTAGCTAGATGCCATAACGATGCCCAAAGACACCACACCATGTTGCACAGAAATGCACACAAGCCAGCTTTGTAGTCCCCATTACAACTACGATGCAGGGTACGCTCAGAGAGTCAGCCATAACACGACAGCAAGAAGTAACCACACCTCCCCCTCCTGCACCATGTACAGCACAGTAGAGTGTGCTGGTGCACCTGCATTCAGCCGCTCCACCACTTCAGTATCATAACACCAACTGCAAGTATCGAACGTCGCAGCAGGCGGATGCAGATACATCAGCCACGAGATGTAGCCGTGACCTTTACCCCCACTGCCGGATTCACCTGCTGCACTGTGACTGATAACAATGGCTGGGCTTGACACCTGTAGGCGTCGCGACGACTATGTGTTGAAAAAGCTTGCACCCTAACCCACAGGATGTGGTGGCCAAGTACGAATTAGGCTCAACATATTGCAAGTGCGCTTTAAAGACCAGCCAAACGAGCAACTGCGCCGCGAACAACCACGAATACATCGACTGCTTCGTTGTGATAATCCAAATTCAAAGCCAGTGCTTGCTTTCCTACATGGGCAATTGTCAGAAGAGCTATATTTGAAACTTCCTGAAGAATTTGAAGAGGAAAAAAGCAAAATTTGCCATCTTCAAAAATCTTTATACGGCCTAAAACAAGCTCCAATCAACTGGAACAGAAGATTCGTTAAATTTTTTTAAAAACAAAGGGACTATCTCAGCTAGTTACTGACAAATCAATTTTTAAAATTAATGATAATTCTTTGATTTTAGCTCTTTATGTGAACGATGGACTTGTCATAGGGAAAAACGAAAATACAACATTTCTTCTGGAATTTGGAAGAGAGTTTGATACAACTTTTGAAAATGAGTCGAAAAGTTATATTGGAATGGAGTTGAAAAACGACTCGGAAAATTTCTCTATTCATCAACGGAAATACGTCGAGAAGATACTCAGTGAATTTAAAATGGACTTGTCAAAAGGCGTCAGAACTTCTTCTATGCCGACTACCGAAAATTACAGCTCAAGACCTAACAAAGATTTTCCATGCCAGGAAGCTGTAGGAAGTCTACTATACCTGTCAAACCGAACCCGACATGACATCACTTTCTCTGTGAACGCTGCTTCAAGAAATGCTGAAAATTCTGAAGAAGAATATGTTATGAAGGTCAAACAAATTTTCAGATACCTTCAAGGCACTAAAAACACGGCAATTAAATACTCAAAAGGCGAAAATTACCTACAACTAGATGCTTATTGCGGTTCAGATTATACCAACGATCCAAAAACTCGTCGAAGCACTAGTGAATTCGTCATACTATACTGTGGCAGAGCTATCTCGTGGTCAACAAGACGTCTGCCAATTGTTGCTGTCAGCACAGCGGAGGCGGAATTTTTAAGTGCCAGTGAATGTGTTAAGGAAGTGCTTTTCCTAAGTTCTTTGTTTAAAGAGCTCACAAATCAAAATCTGGATGTGAAACTGCACATTGATAATCAGGGTACGATCAATATGATCAAAAATGGCTGTGATGCTAAAAGGTCTAAACATATTGATATTCGATTTAAATTCATACTTGAAAAAGTCAACCAACATAATTTTGCTCTAAAATATTGTTCTACCGAAAATCAAATAGCAGATAGCTTCACTAAATCCTTGACTACAGCTGTCTTTGAGAAATTGAGAGATAAATTTTTGTTTTTTCAGAAATAATAAAAACTTGTTGTTTAAAAACTGAAAACTTGATTGTATTAAACAAAACTTGACTTCGTGAAAAGAAAATTTGGTTGCTTTGTATTTTTGCTAACGTCTACAAGAAATTTTTTCTTTACACCTACTTGTATAATGATAATAATTATGCCTTGTTATATGCATTTCTCTTATTGATGTTACAGTTAACTAAACTTCAAATATAAAAAGGATTAAAACCTAGAACTGTCTGTAAAATTCAATGAATTTGATTTCGTAAATTAAATGTACGATTTACTATTTTTTAAGAAAATGGCAAATTTAAGGGCGAATATTGGAGAAAAAAATTTGAATTACCGCAAGTAAACTTTTAAAGCCTATTTCTATTGGTCGGCCATCTTGCCTTTTCGGCCAATAACAGTGCTTCATGTACAATACTGTTATCTTCTAGGCTGTTAAATACTTAATAGGTGTGTGAGCATCGTCTCCTAATAAAACTAATATAAAACAATAAAAACTTTGTCCGAGTTCAATTCAAAACCTTTACAACCTTAACATGCTTGTAAAATTGCGAATATTCTTGCGATTTAGGATAATAATCACGTGAAAAAAAAACAGGAGAAGAAATGTTTCAAAAAGTAGTTATATATAAACTTAAAATTCCAGAGTACTTATCACTTTCAACAATATATGAAACTATATAACTGTCATTATGACATATACATAATGTTGTACGTTCAAGATATCTACTATATCTCTGAAAGAAAGATACGTAAAACTCTTTGATATTGTTTCTGCACATTGTAAAAAGTGTTTACATTTTATATGTGATTACTTTCCTTGTTTTTTTATATACTGAACTAACAAATAAATACACCTCTAATATACGAAAATTATGTCTTCCTAACTAGTTAATTCACAGCAATTTTAGATTGCGCAAAAATTATTCAAATAAATTATTTAATGTTTTCGGATATTTTGTCAATTATTCAGCAAAATTTTTAATTTTGAGTACCTTTTATTTTACGAAGCATTCTTATGCAATTAATTGCATACGAAAAATAATACAATTAAACCTTTTAGTTGTAAATCATTCCACGATTTTAATTTAAAAGAAATTATGTTCCTGGTTTGGTTTCTGTAGCTAAGCGACTAAAAATTGAAGGTGCATGGCCTTGGGCAGGACGGGACCATTTGTGTTTTATTAGGGCCACAAATGGTTTTCCTTGTGCATTACCCCCTCCCGGTTGAAAACTAAACAGAGAGAAGCCCTAATAGACATCGGGACTACCATGGATGTCAAACAATAGTCTTTGAAGCAGCCAGCCCAGTCTGATGCGACATTCAGAGCAAACAGCAGCGCCCAAAGGACACAGCAAAAGGCGTCCCAACCTCACAACAGCAGCAGGCTAAGCGCCCGAAAATAAATCCCTTCGCAGTATATCTGATGAAGCAGAAATACCCCATCATTCAAGAAAAGCTGGATGAGAGCATGACTCTGTCATAGAATGCTGTCTGTGTGGTGGCTGACAGCATTCGTGATCACACAAGCTCGGTGCAAAACTTCACAACTGCAGTGCATAACGTAAAACAACTGTAATACTAACACAGTCTCCTGCACCAAACAAACGAAATTTCCATAAATCTCGTGATTTTCCGAGTGCGTGCAGACACGCCCATGGACTTCCTGGAAGAGGAATTCTAGCGAGTGCAAATGCCTGTGATGAGAAGCTGGTTCATCACAGGCCGAAACAGATGAGCGATAAACGAACTCGTCGTCGAACTCCCACACGGGACTAACACAGCGCCCTACTATGATCTGAAGAGCTTCGCTGGCTTTCATTTCCAAGTCAAAGACTTCCACTACCCGACTGGACCCATTCATTGCTATCACTGCCAATGTTTCAATCATGTGACAGTTGGGTATAATGCAGCACCCAGGTGTAGACACTGCAGTGGCCTGCACACCACTAAAGAATGCGAAATTGAAAACGACCACAGCATAGTCAAATGCAGCCACCGAGATCCCAGTGTAACGAGCAGAGAGAAGCAGGGCTAATGCACAAGACCACCCCCTCCAGCCAATCAGGGCGCAGCACCAGTAGCTAATCAGAGCATATCTGTGCACCAACATAATTCGTGTGCGTCGGCATCAGCCGCAAGTGCATCGCAGGATCTCATAGCGACAAAACCTGTGTTGTCCGATTCAAATGCCATTGTGCAGGCAGTCCAAACTGCTATTGGCTGCGACACTCAAGTCAGCCAGGACCCAGAGTTGACCAACATATTGTAGCCTCTCTGCAATTTGATACTATAACAGACAAACAGTGAGATGCAAAAGCACGAAAAGTTCACCGCGACGATTGCATTCTCGCTTCATCTGGTCGAGAATTTTGGCTAAGCAGACAAATCAAAATAAAACAACTACATTAAATAACTTTGAAATACATATACACTCCTTTCTTTTCACGAATGCACGAATCCTTAAATCAAAAAATGACGAATTATAGACTATATGCCTCGTCATAAAATTAAAATAGTGGCAACCAACGAGACACATATTACACACAATTCCCTCTTTTCTGTCCCGGGCTATACCATATCAAGGACTTACCTCAGGTGTAATAAAGGGGTGGAGGAATTGCAATTTTCGTCCACAGCTTTGTCAATCATCACGAAGTAATGCTTCCAGATTTTACCAACACTGGAAGTTGTAGGCATTCAACTAAAATTAGGCTAGCCACACACTAAGTTTCAAGCAATTTATGCTCAGTCTGGGTGCTCGTTAACACTTGCGAGCGTAGATATGCTTAATAACAATATAGACCAAACCTTCCTCATACTAGGCGACATAAATGATAAACATCCAAATTAGAATTCTAGAAACAGAACAGCCAAAGTGATGTTCCTTCAGGAATCAAGTGACTATAAATTATCAAGATATGGCCCCAATTGTTCCTCCTTTTAACCACCTTATTTAAATCAACTTGCTGTTATAGTTGATATTGTTTTATCTAAACATTTCACAACTGGGAATCACCTGTGAGTTGGACATGATCCGTCTTCAAATCACTACCCAGTTCACATTGATTTCTATAATATATTACACAAAAGCAAATGGCCCGAGAAAAATTAAAGACTACTCTAACGCCGATTGGTGGGGCATCGCGGATTATACATGTGAAAACCTGCCGCAACTGAACAACGATTCTCTGCAAACAAAACAGAATATTTAAGTAGATCTAAACCTCCTTACAGGCACTATACAGCAGGGTGTGACCGAGTGTGTATCTGAAAAGCCACGATACATTTCTGTTGTAATTATTGAATACGCCTCTGTTGTTCTGTTGTTTCTCTTCTGTTACAGCCGAGTGCGCTAGTGTAAAAGAAGTAAACAAGATGGAGAAAAATGGCAGTTAGTTATCATGTTGTGTACCTACCTATGCTTGAATCCATGTGTTAAAATAAAGAAAATGAACTGTTAATACGTGGTTATTAAGTTTATTATTCCCAATTTAAACAGGTTATGGGCCCAGATACGCTAGGTAGGTTGAAAAGTGTATGTGACAGTTTGAAAAAGTCAGTTTTGCTTCTAGTGACGGTTGCACAGAATTCCATAAGCGCAGTAACGGTTTTTTCGATTCTTTTACGATGGAAATCTCAAGGATTACGATCGACAAACTTGAAGGGCAGTCCAATTGGGTTGATTGGAAGTTCCAAGTCAGAATCCAGCTTCAGGTAAATGGAGCAATGGGCGCAGTAGAAGATACGTTAGGTTATCCGCAAAAACCGAATGAAACGGACGAAAAGGCTACAAAAGAATACAAGAAGCAAGCTGCAGTGCTTGACAAGGTGGAATTCATGGCGCAAAACATCATAGTCACATCAGTAACCAGTCAGNAAGTCACATCAGTAACAAGTCAGGTTCGTCAATTAATTAATATGTGTAAGAACTCTAAGGAAATGTGGGAGAAATTACACAGTATTTACGAACAGAGGACTGAGCAGAGGCAGGACCGTCTGTTCAATCAATTCTTTAGTATCAAAGAAAAGGACCCTTCAGATGACGTAGCCAAACACGTTGCGAAACTTGAAAAGCTCTGGTCGGAACTTCAAGATGAAACATGGAGGGAAGATAAAGTCAAATTACCTGATTCTCTTTTTCTTAACAGAGTTTTGAATACTTTACCAACTGAATATTCTGAGTTTATTAACGCCTGGGAAAGTGTTCCTAAGGAAAATAGGACTCTCAAACTGTTGCAGGAAAGGCTATGTGTAGCTGAAATGAGAATGAGGGAAAGGGACCCTGTTTCTCAGTCAAATAATTCTGGTTCGTCGGTGGCCTATTATGTCAAGCAAAAGGCTTTTAATAGGAATAAGGCAAATGTTGAATGTTTTAAATGTGGAAAATCTGGACACATGAAAAGGGATTGTTATCAAAAACAAGGTCCAAATAAGCTAAACAAGTTTGATAAAAACAAAAGTGAAGATAAAGTGTCTGTAAATGTGCTAACATGTTTATTTTGCAAACGGAAAGGGCATGTGCAAAAGGATTGTTGGTTTGCAAAATCCAAAAAAAAAAAATGAAAACCAAGAAAATGCCTTTGTTGTACATGAAAATGACACAAATGTCATTGAATGGATAATTGACAGTGGAGCCACAGCACACATGTGTAAAGACGAACACTTATTTAACAATTTACAAGTGACGGGAACCAATCATGTGCAAGTTGGTGATGGTTCAGAGCTATTGGTTGCTGGGATTGGCGAGATCAAAGGCCAGACATTTGATGGTGAAGACTGGATTAATACTTCAATTTCAAATGTACTGTATGTCCCCAAATTGAAATTTAATTTGTTCTCTACTGTTGTTGCTCTTGAAAAAGGATATGTGTATCAAGCAAATAAAAATGCCTGCTATTTTCTGTTGAATGGACAATGCCAAGCAGTTGGTGAAAAACAAGACAAATTATTTCATTTGAAGTTTAGACACGTGAGTAATGTTGCTAATACTTGTGTAGAAAATTTTACACTTTACCAATGGCACTGTATACTAGGACATCAAAATGTATCCTATGTGAAACGTATACTGAACCGTAGCAAGATAAAGTATAAAGAAGATAATTTATTCTGTGATGCCTGCAAACTTGGTAAACATTCAAGGTTACCATTCTAATCTAGTTTGACAAGGGCTGAGATCATTGGAGACATTGTCAATGTTTATGTTTGTGGACCGATGGAACAAGCGTCAATTGGTGGTTCAAAATATTTTCTATTGTTGAAAGATGATTACTCAATATACAGAACAGTTTATTTTATGAAATCAAAAATGGAAGCAAAAGTTAAAATAATTGAATTTCTAAACAAATTTGAAAATATTACAAGAAAAACTGTAAAAATACTGAGAAGTGATAATGGACTTGAAGAAGTAAATCAAGATGTCAAAGCTGTGACCAAATCAATGGGCATTATTCATCAAAAGACTTGCCCATTCACACCTGAACAAAACGGTAAAGCTGAAAGAGAGATGAGAACATTGGTAGAAGGTGCAAGAACTATTTTACAAGCAAAAAATCTAGAGAAAAAGTTTTGGGCTGAAGCTGTCCATTACATGGCTTACACATTGAATAATACAACATTAACAGATGATAACAAAACTCCTGCAGAAATTTGGTTCAACAAAGATATGAATATTGATCTTCATTAATTTCACCCCTTTGGCTTGTGATGTTTATGTGCACATTCCAAAACAAAAGAGAAGAAAATGGGATAGCAAGAGCAAAAAATGTATTTTTGTTGGATATGGTGAAGATGTGAAAGGATACCGGGTTTGGTGCGGTGACGAAATAGAAGTTTCAAGAGATGTAATTTTTAAACCTGAGTTAAAAGATCAAGCTGAAGAAGTTTTGTGTCAAATTGAAACTTTAAATGGTGATCATGTCATATGTGATGGTACTGTGAGTTGTGAGGAAGAAATCTCCAATAGTTCTAATGGTGTTTCAATCAATGAAACTGGAATTCAAACTGGTCCAGAGACAACTGATGACAATCGAGTGACAAATGAAGATGTGGTGAGACATTATAATCTCAGAGATAGAGGAAGTATTCAGAACCCGAAGTACAATGGTGATGATTATGATGCATTGTTTATGTGTGACGCTGGAGAACCATTAACATTTGAGAATGCAATGAGTTCAAAAGAGGCATTTCAATGGAAAGAAGCTATCAATACTGAGCTGAATTCATTAAAAGAAAATGAAACATGGAAGGAAGTTATAAAACCAAATAATGTAAATGTAATCAGTAGCAAATGGGTATTTAAAAAAAAAATTGATGGTGAAAATGGTATTTATAAAGCTAGATTAATTGCTCGTGGTTTTGAACAAAAATAAAATTTTGATTTTCAAGATTAGTATGAACCTGTAGGAAAACTTAAAACGTTCAGAANATAGATTAGTTGCTCGTGGCTTTGAACAAAAAGAAAATTTTGATTTTCAAGATTTGTATGCACCTGTAGGAAAACTTCAAACTTCAAGAATTCTTTTATCTGTGTCTAATCAATTGGGTTATAAAATACATCAAATGAATGTAGTAAGCACTTTCCTTCATGGGGAAATGAATGAGGAAGTTTTTATGGAATTTCCTAAGGGTTATAAAACTAAAAGTAATAACAAAGTATTGAAACAATGTAAATCTATTGAAAAAATCCCCTAAGTATTGGTCTGAAAAATTCAATAAGTTCATGCTAGATGAATGGTTTTCAAGATCACAAAATGACATGTGTTTTTATACCAAGGGAAACAGTTATATTTTAATATATGTTGATGATATTATTATTTTTGGACAGTCTGATATGGAGATAGAAAATTTTAAATGTAAAGTTAAAACCATTTTTAAAATGAAAGATCTAGGTCCTATTTCTAAGTTTTTGGGCATGAAAATTACCCAAACAGATAACCAGATAATTATAAATCAAACTGATTACATATTTAATCTATTGATTCATTTTCAAATGCAAGATTGTAAACCTATCAATACTCCAATAGACATAAATTTTGTGTATGAAGGCAATTATGAAGCCAAGTATGAATCTCTCTGTAGAAGTCTAATTGGTGGGTTACTGTATTTAAGTCTTTGTAGTAGACCTGATATTGTTGTAGCCATAAATATTTTATCGAGGTATCAACAAAAGGCTAATAATCAATTATGGTCAGCATTGAAAAGAGTGTTGAGGTATCTTAAAGGCACTATGAGTATGAGCTTGGTTTACAATAAAAATGTTGATTCAAATATTCTCATTGGCTTTGCTGATGCTAATTGGGTGGGTGACAAAGAGACAAGAAAGTCTACCAGTGGTTACTTATTTAAATTGTATGGATGTACTATTGTTTGGCAAAGTAGACGCCAAAATTCTGTCTCATTGTCAACTGCTGAAGCAGAGTATATAGCTCTTAGTGAATCTTGTAGTGAACTTGTGTGGATTATAAATGTTTTAAAAGACATAAATATTGAAGTTCCTAGGCCAATAGTTTTATTTGAAGATAACCAGTCTGCTGTAAAAATGGCTGCTGGTCAAACCAAAAGGTCTAAGCATATTGATATCCGTTATCATTTTGTTCGAGAAAAGGTTCAAGAAAACTTAATATCTTTGCAATATATTCCATCTGAAAAACTACTAGCTGATATTTTTACTAAACCTTTAAATTTTCAGAGATTTCATATTATCAAAGAAGAAATTGGAATTCAACAATTCTGTTGATAAGTATTTACCTACCTATTGAGTTTTTGTACTGAACATAATATGTATCTGTGTTGTATGTAAAAGTAAACAGTCTGTGNACAAATTATATTGTGAGGGTTTGTTATAATAACGATGTCGTATTCAGGGGGAGTGTTGTAATTATTGAAAACGCCTCTGTTGTTCTGTTGTTTCTCTCTTCTTACAGCAGAGTGCGCTAGTGTAAAAGAAATAAACAAGATTGAGAAAAATGGCAGTTAGTTATCATGTTGTGTACCTACCTATGCTTGAAGCAATGTGTTAAAATAAAGAAAATGAACTGTTAATACGTGGTTATTAAGTTTATTATTTACAATTTAAACAATTTCCGCAGTAAAAACGGGAATTAATCATGCAAAAAATCAGCCTAAGATGCCAGTATTCAAGACACCGAGATCGGCAAACTAAGTTGTACCTGAATGAAATAAAGGTTGCCATTTCAGAGGAAGTAACACACTGTCGGGCCAGTGTATGGGATGCTAATTTTTTTTTGTGGCTTATAAAAACAACTCTTAAATAAGACAGATAAAATCCCGCCCTTACAAACTAATACAGGTATCGCATTCATTTCTGAAGCAAAGGCACATGCCTTTGCCAATTTGCTGGAAAATACATTCCATCCAAGGTGGCAGAATATATAATCCTAAGATGGATTTACGCCTAAGAGAAATTTGGCTTCCGACAAAATCACTCAACAACACACAAACTTGTGCCAATAACAGATATATGAAACATGCCTTCAACTGGAAGAACAAATTTTCGCAGTCTTTTCAGACATTGAAAAGGCTTTTGATCGCATATTTCATGCTGGCTTACTTAATAAATTATATGAATTAAAATCTCCCGATTGCTACAATCAGTTATCAATCAACTATTTTTACTGCAGAACTGTATTTTTCAAAAAAAGGGCGAAGACAGACAGCAGAACTATTTATGCTGGAGTGCCACAAGGCAGCATTCTTGGCCCTGTATTATTTAATGGTTATATACATGACCTACCGACGCCTGACAACCAACTGGTGCAATTCAATTGCTGTGCCGATGACACTGTCATATTCAGTCGTTCATGTGACCTCGATTTAGTAACACGAAGGTAACAAATTTCTAGGACAACCTTTCAAAAGTGTTACACAAATTGAAGGATTAAAATTAATGTCCGGAAAAGCGAGGCGATCGTTTTCACGAGCAGAACACTACCACAAGCTGCAAATCGCCCGCAAATTACACTTTTCGGTAAACGTTTACCCCACAAAGATGTTGCAAAATTTCTTCGCGTCCACATGGACCTAAAAAACACCTGTAGAGCACAAATAGACTCCAAATGGGAAGTGTAAATGCCAGGCTATTCACCATTTATCCTATATTTAATAGACAAAGTGCTATAATGTGAAAAACAGCAGTATTATATCACACAATCATTATACAGCTGAGAACATGCATCTAAAACAATACCGCAGGACAGCATCCTGCCTTCCAGGCCGTTTGCCACGCAGCACATCCACCGCATCAACCTCCACCATTGTACAAACGTGAAGTGTCGCATGCGGTGTAATGCGAGTGCATGATAGTGCAGAAAATGCCGCACATTTTGATTCCCGCTCTACCTAAAGGGCGGGCGAGGGTGCATTTTTACGGGGTCGGCACACATTAACAACTGGGCAATTTAAGATAATTTATTAAAAGCAAATGAAAGACATGCCAGGTGTGTCGTCTCTCAGTGCATTTATTATGTTTATTGGAAAATACATGTATTTCTCACCCGAATTGTTTCCTTCTCATTTCATGCTATCCACAATTAAATTGTACTTATTCATGTGCAGTGCAATATTACGTTTTTATTTATTCATGTTTTATGCAATGGTACATGTCCATTTAGTTGTGCAAGTGTTTTAGTTCAACAGAAAGTAGTGCAGGGCGAGCTACGTGCCACCATAGATCGCGCCTCGCAAGCTCTCCATAATCAGTCACCGTCGAGTGTCTCAAGGGGTAGCATTCACTTCGAGGCGCTTCGGGTGCTTCCACGTTTTAGTACCAATTATCTTTAGCTGTGATAGTCTGATGTAACATACTGGAACCTGTTATTTTCTGTACCCGGAGATGGCACTTCTTCTTCCCCGGGAATAGCATCATTCATGAAAGCTTAACAAATCAGTTATTCATTGTTGTGCACACCTTTGTACTTTCCTAGCTAAGCCAATTTAGCGGTCCAGGACCCATTTTAAGTTCTTACCTAGAATGATGTGAAGTTTTGTGAAAGAGTAAATACACAGATATTTTCAGACTTCGTGTTTACCATTTCAAGAACAGCCCTCGGGTGGAACGAGGTACGGATCCCCTACAACCCTCTTTCCCCATGTCACATAATTTACCTCCATAGTCAGCATGCCCAACACCTAGCTTTTATCAGGGAAGGCCATGTGGGTCATCCTGAATAGGACCACTTCATTCCATTGTATCAGCTATAGGGAACACCTGGTTTCCCTGTCCATAGAGGCTCATCTAATAATTTCGCCGATGGACTGCACCCATCCAGACAAATTGTTCGCTGTACCCTGACAACATCATAATCAGCAGCATTTGACACAACCTGTCTGGCTCCTATTCGGGTATACAACACACTAAAACACACCCAACAATGTTTTTCACCGCCCCTCAAAACCACCATTAACACAACACCACCCAGCCAACAGGTATTACATTGGCGCACTTCCGTGGGGCTATTTCCTACTTTCCTATGCAATTTAATGGGCATTAAATTACCGCTCTTCCATGTGGTGTACCTTTCCCTCATCATTCCTTCCACTTTTTCTACAAAAAAAAACCCGACACCTCAACCCATCTTTAGGCAAATTTCCCACTAATCCCTCTCAGCATAAAACAACAACAACATATCAGGAGCAGTGTTATCAACAAAGGACAACACACTGATGCCAGGCAGATGCCAGAACGATGCCCAAAGACACCACACCATGTGGCATAGAAGTGCGCCAAACCCAGCTTTGCAGTCACCATTATATCTACAATGCAGGGGACGTTCAGATAGTCGGGGTAGTCGTGGCCTTGACCACCCACTGACATGTTCACTTGCTGCGCTGTGACAGTCAACAATTGCTAGGCCTGACACCTGTAGGCGTCCCGACGCTTCTGTGTTGGCAATGCTTGCGCCCAAAACCACAGATTGTAGTGGCTCAACATATTGCAACTGCTCTCATAAGACCTGCCAAATGAGCAACCGCGCCGCGAACAACCGCGAATAGATTCAAATCTTCGATGTGATAATCCAAATACAAAGCTAGTGCTAATATAAAGTTTTGGACAATACCAGTCAACAAACTCAAACATTCTGCTCACAATAAACAAAACTTTGTGTGTCAGTTTACTGAACATGGGCCAAGGTATCCCTACTCTCCAGTGTACTGTGTGAATAAAGCATTACCATTCGATATTCCAATTATATAACTCGCGACCGAACAAAACAGGAATTTTCAGTGCTCACAGTGCCACAGCAATAACAATCAAATGAACACTTCTACAGTGTACAAAGATTTATTAACTGGTCCAGACTGTCAACAAACACAATGTCACCACCCAGTATGACCAGGGAGCGAAATCAAGACGTGTTCAAAAGCAGTGTGTGTGCAGTGCATTTCACAGGGAATGTTTGCAGCATTGCGAGAGTAAGTATATGACTGCAAATCCACATGTCGGAAATGTACAGTAGCGGCCGACACCACACCGCAGCTGTCACACACTATCAGCATGTAGATATAAACAAAGCAGCTTCACTCCTTTATTCCACACCCCGCCTGCTGACCTTGACTTCAGTCTCTCCGTCTCCTACCATATGCCTCTTACATACCGCCACTCGCCACCTACTATCACACGCCTGCCTTCCCCCAACACATGATTCCAGCGCTACTAACTCCCACCATAATTTCCGCAACCAAACATGGTAACTTAATTATCAATGCCCAACTATGCCGCACCACTTAAGCCATCCCAACTCTTGCGCCTGGACCAATTAGTGTCACCACGCCTTCTCGATTCCAGTCGATACCGACCTTTGCAGGATCACCAATATTAGGACCCATCTGTGTTCCTGAGTGACTGTACAGCACACCTCCAATGCTATGGGGTATGCGTGGAGGAGTGGTCTAGCTGTGTTGGAGTGTAACTCTCCGAAGAACATTCCTGGTGGCAATCAACAAAAAATTATGGTCTACAGTGGGAGGACATCCTCCATGATTTTCAGAGCCGCTTTGGGATAGCTTTCGTGTCACTTCAAGCACAAAGCATACTGATATCAGAAGATCAACAGCCAATGGAGAACCTGACCTCATTTTACACCAGAAATATACATCTTGTCGGACTTTTCCACCCACACCTGCGCGAGCGTGAAGTGCTCGAAAAGGTGGCAGCTACAAGGCGGCCAGGATACTTTCCAGCATTGGTACCACTGCTTGATATAAGATTTGGTGAACTCATGCACGAAGCAATAATCTTGGAGCGAAATCTATGCCAGCCACACTGAAAACGGGAAATGTGTGCCACACAATGGAGCCACAAGAAACATCAGGACATTGTGAAGAGGCAGGATGTAGTGCAAAACATAGATAAAACACCTTCTTTCGGTCAACCACAGGGAAAAATTCCCAGCGCTGGAAACAGTACAGCAAAAATTACCCCTGCAAGTGACAACAAAAACAATAGTGCAGCAGAGAGTGTGCAAAATGAAAATGTGAAGTGGAATAGAAGCCAAGCACCGCCAACTCCATGCTGTTATTGTGATTGTCAAGAAAACCATTGGCACATTGCGTTCCCAAACAACCCCCACCTCGAGCTAACAAAGAACCACGCAAGCAGCAATTCGTGAAATGGGAAGCAAGGGTAAAGGAGCTAGACGTTCCCGACACCCGTCCTGGAAAATATTACCAACCTGATACCTCAGCAAGCACAAATTAACCAGGTTAGTAGCCATCATTCACAGTTCATCCACATTTTAGTGTTTAGTAATGATCATCAATGCCCCGCATTAATAGACAATTTTGCCTCATATTAGTGCATACATCCTAGTTTCGGGTATCCTACAGATATCACTCTAGCTGCTCACGTAATTCGATAAGCCTAAAATCAGCACACCAGTACTGCACTAAGTCAATTCACAGTGACAGTTCATATTTGTGACCTAGAAACAATAATCAGATCAGTTGTGATACCGGACAATAGAGAAGATTCCATCCTTGGTGACCCAGGCATACTGAACAAAACACCATAGTTGAACCTGTAGCATGCCGCATCCATTTTAGCTTAATGAAACGACGTACGGTATATAACCTTGACCAGCCGATACAATAACAGCTATTTCACTAAATGACTTTGACAACAACGTACAGCCCGAACACCAAACAGCTTTTCAACGGTTCCTTGATGAGCGCTGAGACGTGTTTGCAGCACACGATGCCCTTCGTTAAACCACAGTAGCTGAACATACCACGTCATTAGTGCGAGACAGACCTATATACACACCAACACGCAGTTATTTACAGCACAAAGCGAAAATTAATTAATAGCAAATATGAATGATGGTGTTATTGAACCAACGACCAGAGACTTCAATTCCGCAATAGCACTGGCACCTAAAAAAGAAAGCATGAGGAAGGTTTTGTGTAGTTTTTCGGCCAGTGAACCAAGTGACACATCGTGCATTACCAACATACATCAGCACAAAGATATCCTCAGTTCCTTAGTGCAAGCCAAGATCACGTCATCACTTGACCTCAAGAGCCGCTATTACCAAGTGCCCGTCAGGTTCGAAGATGGTTGCAAAATAGCTTTCACCGAACCAACGGCAGGTGTTTACAATTCTGTGTCATGCTATTCGGATTGAAGTGTGCACCGGCCACCTTCCAGTAGATGGTGGTCATAGTGTTGGCCGGCCTAATCAGAGAATTCACACACCTACCTGGACGACATAGTGATATGGTCGGCAAGTTGGGAGGAACACTTCAACCACCTGCCATTTGTGCTCTAGAGGTTGGCAATCAACAGCCTCACAAGCGCAAATGCAAAATTCCACCTCAGAAAGACTATCATCTACATACTGGGGCATATCGTCGGCGTAGAAGACAACAAACTCAACCCCGAACAACTGTGTCTGATTGAAGAGTACCAAATATCACGTATGTGCAAGCAGCTCCGGAAGTTCTTTTGGCTAATAAACTGGTTTCATTAGAACATCCAGGACTTTGCTGTCGTTTCCGCACCACCCACAGACATGCTGTAATCCCAGTGGTGGTTTCAATGGCAGGGTCTCGTTGACGACTCCTTCCTGCATTAAAGTCCCATTTCCGAGTGTGCCCGACCATGGGGAAGTACGATGCCAAAAAACACCTCTACCTGCAGACCAATGCCAGCCTCGGTGCAGTGTTATACCAGCGCGGTAACAAAAGCGAACTTCATATCAAATTCACTAGTGCTAGATTCGGGCCAACTGAGTTGTGGTACATCAACGAAGGTGAATGCTTGGCTGTGCTATGGTCCATCAAGAAGTACTATGTGTAATTGGAGTACAAGCACTTCACATCATTGTAACGCAGAATGACTAAGAGTTAGAGAAGATTTTCCCATCAAGAACACGGGAACCATTGAGTGATCTGTCTTCACCAGATAAATGCCACCAACAATAATGTTACGGTACGTGACCTACACCATGATGTGATACAATTGCAGCTAGAATGCGCACTCACACGCGAGCAGAAAGGTAGTTGCTCCCAGCAAGCATCCAGTGTTGGTGCGTAATAGATGGCAATTTTGAAACATGTTCACCTAGTAAACATGATGTGTGGAGACTGTTTGTTCCCACCAGTGTTAGAGAGCAGGTAGTGAGGCACATGCATGATAGCAACATATCAGGAGAGCTGGGTACAGTACAAACAATTAGAAATGTGCGTGAACAATTCTTTTGTCCCGGACAAACCAAGTACACACGCAGGTACCCGCAACAGTTTATTAAGGGCAGCAAATTTTAATCACAGCGAGCTGACAGGGTACAGCAACTTTCCCGACTGCCCTTCGAGACGGTTTTCTACGACCCCATGTTCTCAAGCGGGAAGTTATTCATCGTGGTGGTCACAGATAACATCTCCTGGTGGGTCAAGGCATACCCCGCCAGTAACACACATGACATGATGTTGCCAAGGTTCTGCAGACAGACTTCATACCCAGGTGGGGATATCTACAAACCCGTTTACCGATATTGGCACGCAATTCATAATCATAAAGTGGCGCAAATTGTGTGCCAATTGGGGAGTGGGACAACTGCAGACGGCGATCTACCACCCACATGCCAACCCCATGGAGAACCGCAACCAGGAACTCAAGACCCAGCATTGTCTCCATGTGGGCGACCAGCACACCACTTGGTCTGACCATCTGCCTGCCGCCCTCTTCCCCTTTCATCGGCACGTCAATGCTGCCACTGGAAAGTCACCTGCCGATGGGCAGAAGGCAGTGGTGATCCAGCCTGCAAGGACACCCAACGTGAATAACGTTAAAGGGAGCACCAAGAGAGATGCACTCACCAACAAGGTTTCCGGAGGTGTCGACCACCGGCGAGGTGTGCTGCACCGGGGCAGCACCACAGTAGGAACGCCACCGACAGCAGAGGTTTCACGGCCAGGTGATTAACCCCTCTCGGGCAACAGCAGCGGCGTAGACATTCAGCTTGCCTCCCACTTCTC
>NQII01006320.1:24188-60954 GCA_002778355.1 Clitarchus hookeri
ATGTGGTCGCCGGGGACGGGAGAAATGTTACAAGCGCAGCAGAAAATACAGGAGGGGAAGTCTAGTAGCCAATGCCATTGTGGCTGTACGAGACTAATTGTGTGCTGTGGCCCGACAGATCGCCCCTGCATGGAAACGTTCACTGGAGAGAGCTGCATTTTCATGACTGACATTCTTGACGGTCAACAAATTGAATTTAGTTTTTGTTTTCAACTGTGGTAATTTTTTATTAATGTAAACTGTATTGAAATGTTTTCTTTAAAAAAACAAACACATATTTAGTGTTTTTGTTGCAAATAAAAATTGACAATGGAAGAAAATGTGACTGTCAAACACTTGTTAGAAAAATTATTTTCCGTGTGATCATTTAAAAAAAATTAGAAATAGTTAAGGTAGACCAACACCACTGTTACCATACCTTATTTCCAACATTCAAAGCAAGAAAGAACACGACACTTAAACATTTTTTGGTTTCGCAGTTTGGAAACATTGATTGGTTGACGGTTTGTCCTGATTTAACTAAGCTTTTCTGTTGGCCTTGTTTGCCATTTTCGAAAGAAAACTCTGCATAGAATAAACACAGGTATTCATATTTAAATCAACTGTCAGTCACTCAACAAAGACTTTCAAAATCACACTCCATCATTTTCAACTAACAATGTTTGGGAAAGACAGGATTGACATCTTACTAAATGAGCAGCACCGAAATAATACTAGTCGGCACAACGAACAAGTAAACAGAAAGAAGGAAATTCTGAAAACTCATTGTTGCAGTTTATTTGGCTAAACAAGAGCTTTGATTAAGAGGTCACGATGAGTCGGATGCTTCTGCTAAGGAAATTATTTGGAATTTCTTAAATGTTGAAGAACAAGCCCTAACACTTTGAAAAGCAAGCCCACTTTTTACAACAGTGTCTTCGAGTAATTCTTGTCCCAGGAAAGGTGAATTGAACCGATGTACAAGAGGATTTTCAAGGTCAAGCGATGCTTGTCTGGTGATATTTTGGGGTAAGTCTGGAGGTTTTTCTATTATTGTACTGTGAGATTAAGAATTTCTTTTGTAACATGCATGCCTCCACATATCGGCAGAGAACCAGATATAAACGCATCATAAAAATAAATATGCCGCCTGACAAGCAGTGTAAAACCGCCTTTCAACATCAGCATTGCCATGGGAGAGAGACAGTGAGGCATATTCTACTTTTGCAATTTCAAATGTCCCGACTCATGTCTTTTCAAAAAACTGTTTCCAGAATGTCAATAGTCTGTTCCTTGCTTCCTTCTTCATTTTCAAGCTGAAGCAGTTTTCATTCATCCATTATTTCATTTTCAGAAACATCTATTGGAAGACACTGAGCAATACGTACATCTGGACAACTACGATTACTTTTCGTCCCATCCGGGTGCATGCAGCGGAAATACTTAGCAAGGTGAGATTGCGAGACAGGAGCTTTGTCCATGATGTGCTTACAAGCATGTACATAATGTCTTAGCACATGATTCAAGAAACAAATGTTGATCTTTTTCAGGTGTACTTTTTATTACTTACTTCTGTAACACCACCTCCACAAACANGCCATCTCCACAAACAATGTTCTTCAGTGGAATGTTTGACCAAGCAAAGATTAGAGGTGAGACTTTTCTTACTAGAATTTACCACTTCTGGTTTGCATACCCTCCTAGAGCCTGTAGCAGCACAAGTTTACTGTGAAGAACATGTATCAGAAGTGCATCTTTCTGGAATGATCCAGTGAAACGTTTGGCACTAGAAAAAATGAAAAGCTATTCTGGTTTATTTGTTGGTGATTTTAGGACTCCTACTATTCTCACGAAGACAGTACTATTTTTCAATGGCAGGTCTCTTTTGTGGGGCAAATTTAAGAAAATATGACAAACAGCATCCCACAGTTCCAATAACATGTTTGCAGCATTTTCAATGCTAAGCCACCTTGACTTGCAGTGTTTGATAAACTAATTACCGGGGAGGTTAAGGTATTTTTGAATTATCTTTAAAGGGGACCAGCAGGTTTTTTCCAAGTGAACCACCTGGCGAACACATGTTTAGTTTAAGTATCTTCCTTGCTTCTTTACAATGTGTCTCTTGCTTTTTTTTTTTTTTTTTTTTTTNACCTACCATAAGTGTATCTTGCATTTTTTTTTTTCAAAACAAATGCTACCCCATTTTTACACTCAGCATTACAGCAGCATTATCAGCAGAAAAAGCAAGCAAGTGTGCAATAGGCACGTTTAAATGTTCCAATTCTGAAATAACTACATCTCACTGTAAAACTGGCAACGAAAGTAGTCTTACACTTCAAATGTTCATCATAGACTGTAATTACCGGAGGATACAGATTGCAATAAACAAACAATATTCTGTGTGGAAGCTGCAGCCATTTCTTGCATTATGGCTGTAGATTTAGTTATAACACAACTATATTTCTTGGCCACCTCCAAATCCAGGATCATTTTTCTCTTAATAACAAGCCTGCATGATTGGAAACACTTAGTGGAATGTTATGCTCAACTAGAAAACTGGTGAAAAAAACATTCAGGACTTATTACAGCATTGTCTGGTTTGGTCCTAGCAAAATTCATAGTTCCTTAATTTCGTACTAGTTTCCCCACTTCTAACATTTGAAACATGTTATGCACAATTTAAATGCAAACTTATTTTGTTTCTTCCACTACGTCCAATATTTATGTCATACCTACAAATTGAATAAAACGTAAAGTTTATCCCTTTGTTCAATTTAATTATGCATGGGAAATCTCGCGTATAAATCAAGGAACACTTGCAAATATTGCTATTTCAATTATGGAGACATTTTTTGTCGGTTATGTATCCACAAATGCTAAGCACGTTACCACGCAGCACAAAATCCACTTTCTACATCTTGTGGCAAGAAAAAATTATCAACAGCGAAAGAAGGGTACACACACATGTAAAACCACTTCAGAAACGCAGCAAAAAATAACCACTTTCTACATCTCTTGGCAAAATAAAATTTACCACATGTGAATAACCAATTTTGAAATACTGTGATCAATATAAATGCTTATGCAAGGTACCATGTTGTTTACTAGTGGCTGTGGATAACTTCCGCGCATACACAACATAACTTTTCTTGTGGGATGGTTATGAACGTAATACACTGTAATTTTCTGCTCACTAAGCATATTTATTGGTATTTTATGCATCAAAAAGAAGCAAAGAAGATGATTTTTATATTTATAAACTTTTCTAAACTTTTCAAATTTTAAAATGACACAACAACAAAACAGAACTTAAGAGAATGAACGCACATTGCAGACAATAAATAAGACATTTTTTCTGGTGTTCATATGTTAAAATTACCTGAATTAGATATCACTTAAATGGCAGAACATTGGGACTCAAATAATGAAATATTAGTAGCTGCATTCCTGTACCATGAAATTTTCACAAGCATATTATTTTTAGGTTACATACAATGTATATTGAATATCTCGACTAGAAAAGATACCCGACATGCACGATGCCGCAAGTGCGGTTACATATTCCTTAGTTTACAGTTTCTTAATTACAACTCTTTTCTCACTGCGTGGCCGCTGATTTTTTACTTCTGTTAACAGATATAAAACAAAACATTGTTGATTGTGTAATGATTTGCAATATTATGGCACACAAAAAGGATTAATGTTGATTTTTTATTGATTCACTGAATTGTGATATTCGTGTAAGAATTGATGTTTTCAATGTTCCCTGAAGTACTTTTTCGTTATGTTCCTACCAATGACTCAAAGTTGGAAGTAATCTCTAATGTTGTTCAAATTACTGCCACTGAAATTGTTTTTGTACGTTGAAACTCAGATGGCGGCACCACCCACCATGTTACATCTGGATTTATGACACCAACCTTTTGTCTGTAAACAAAAGTCTATGCAAAGGCATGAAAGAAAATCTGCAATATTGCCTTTAAATCAGTTTAATAACATAAAAATCTGCAAAAATTGACAAAATCAGTGAAAAGGAAAACCCTGCTTTAAATAGTTCCTGGGAATGAAAGTATGACCATCAATAATTTTTGTATAGCTTAGTTCACTTACATTAACATTTCTAGTTTCTGCTTGTGAAATAATTATTCTTTGTTATTCTACATTCTAAAACATTAACTGGGGTATAATACTAAAAATAGAAGCATGTCTCAAATACACAACAGAGTATTTAGCATTAATACCCATGGACATCCTAACATCAAGGTGGTATAAAGTGACAACGATTAAATAATTATCATAAAAAAAAATATCTAATATTTTCAAGCGACTGTAGACAGTTCATACGAGTCATCATCAGAATCTACCAAAAATTTCACATAGTCATTAACTACATCATAATAAAATGCTTCACAACTTTCAGACCAATCATCAGACATGTACATTCTTTCTTCTCTATGGCAAGGCAGAGTAGTGAGTCTTACATGTTCGAGAGCCTTGCATACTGGCTCGCCTTCATTATAATCACAACTGCACACACATATTTTTCTCAGTCTTTTTGAAACAGTTTTCACACATGAGAAAAATATCAGTGCTGCCCCAACGTGAAGTATGCTAAGAACTTCCAGATTACCAACAGCAAGAATATTGAGCACTGCACTATCTTCCAACCAACTACAATAATTTAAGTTAAGAATCTTCACGTTCCCACATTTAATGATGTCACCCACAACAATCCTTGTTAATTTCAAACATTCCTTTAAGCTCAGAAGTTCCAAACAGCGAAGCTTATATAGGTATCTGAGCATAAAGTTGCTCACATTTGTTTCACTTAAGATCAATTCTCTAACTGAAGGACAATACCTGACTAAATTACTTATACAGTCTAGTGATAAATCACAGCGTGTAAGGTTTATATGCTGCAGGTTTGGGCAGCAAGTGAATATCTGGCACCATGCATCATTATCTAAACATTTGATGCCTACTATATGCAAGGTTTTTAGCTGCTGCCATGAACCATGCAAAAAAAGATTTATAAGAACATCATGAGGAGTAGTTATCCAACAGAGACATAATGTAGTAACGCTTGGCAACCGGCAAAGATTTGGAAGACCTTTACTTCTTTCTAATATCAGACTTTGAAGTACGTGACATTCAGATAAAACATTGCCCCATTCAACATATTCCTCATCCCTCTCCAAGTCATAATTCTTAATGTACAATTCTGTAAGAACATGCCTTACTACATGCAGAAACTTTAGGAGGTATGCTCTATTTTTAATACCATCAACTTCCAATTGTAAATTATGGAGTGAATGGAAGCTGTTCAAGAATTCTTCAAACATATTAACAATATTATCATCAGTTACATAAGTTATATGTAAATACATTCCTGTGAGCACATGAGAAGTTGTTTGTAGAACATCGCGTAAGATTCCCACATCTCCTAAATAACCAAAAATGTGCAGTGATTTTGGTCTACTGGCACTCTTTACAAATTGTTTGAGGAATTCGACCTGCTTGGAGCAAAAACATTCCAAGGTAACTTCCAGGGACAAATGTTTAATCTTTCTCGAACCACTTATTGCAGCAAGAAGACAGTCAAAATCCACAAAATTTCTCAGAGTTAAAGAAGAGAGTTTTGCTGAATGTGTAATAAATGTTTTCATTTTTTTCATTGAAAAATTACATGAAACTTCTAGAGCAAAGCTCTCCAATTTTGGACAGTATTTGCACAACGCCTCCAGGATGTCATCAATACAGACTTTGTCCTGGATGTAGGAAACTNGGGAAAATGGGACAATGTACAACTGTTGGGAGTGGAAAAGTTTAACATGTCTAAGTTCTGGCATTTTCTTTAGACAATGTACTATCTCTATGTGTGAATAATATTCATCAGGACAGAATGGTCTGTTGATCCATAGTTGTGCCTTCATGGAGGCCTCCCTCCACCTCTGGCAGACCTGTGGAACAGTCTCCACGAGCTCGTGTGTGTCGAGGTAGCTCAGTACCTTTACCAGCATCTCCCATGGCAGGCTGTCCACAGTTGCCACGCCCTCAGCCATCTCCTGTAAATACAACACAACCATGGCCAATTCCTATAAAACTCGTCCAAAAGTGCCTAACACAACATGGAGACACACTAAATCTAACACCATCAATTCTTTTCAGCTACAATTATTTTATATAATATTGAAATTCATTACAAATGCTCTTTTATGAGATATGAAGCAGAAATACAACAGCCTGGAACAATAAAGTTGTTAAATACAAGAAATAGATTGTGACAACCACAATTTTCTCAGCATTTTAAAAGTCCAGTAGCCAATGCAATACCCTACATCTGCAAAACAGTCAATTCCATAAATTTCACTTTCGTAGCTTATATAGTTACTAAAAATAGAATTTCATATATAATTAAGTGTGCACACACACAGGTTCAGCTTTCAAGGTATTGCTACAATTTGCCAAGGGTTTTCCTGAGTTAGTGAGGTAAAGATGTTTTAATAAAAATAAAATAAATAAATTCAATTTCTTAATTTATTTACAAGGTTATAAAAATACACAAAGATATTATTTACACCATTAAACTGCCTATCTCCACTATTTCACTTATTATGCAATCAGTGACTGCAATATTTAAGGCCAATTTAAATTAAAATTAAATTCCTTAACATTGTATTTGTCTCAGCAAGTCACTTAATCCTCACTTATTATTAACAATAATACACCCAAAATATACACTTAAAACACTTTCAAATGTATGCCACTCATAGATCCTGACGTGACCAAGCTTGGCTACAGCGAAAAAGCCAACTTGATCCGCGGTGTTCCCAGAGTTGTGAAGTGATATGCATGTGCCCGGCGCCACAGCTCTGCAGTGAGCTGATGAGATGTAGGGTCGTTTGTCGACGGCCTAGGGGCTCTGGTAAACACTCCGTCATACACACGATGCCGAGGCTGTCGGCCACCTCGCACGCCTTACTTAATTATGAATAAAATAGAGTGGTCCGTGATAATATATTTATTACCCCGTTATCGTACACATAACTATACACAAGACACGTGGCCTGAATGGCACGGAACTGCAAGCGACCACGTGGTCTTATATTGTGAAGCTCGAAATGCACTTTACGATTCCCGATAAATAATAACGTCGATCTCCCCTCGGCACTATGTATGTCAAATAATGAAAGAGATGAAGATAATGATTTAAAATACTATTGATGTGACTGGATACAATTCGACTGATGATGTCTTTGCTACTAGAGCTTCTGCGGAGTGAGAGAGCTTAACGTCCGAGTCCTTTAGAGTGCTAATGAATACTCGCGGAAACGTGCGCCGGCTTTCGCTACCTGAGCGCAGCTGACGCCACGTGGTGAAACAATGCAACACAATATACACTGAAAGATGATTATGGGATGGAAAATGATATGAACTAAATTAACGTAAGAAAACATAATTACCCTTACACAAATACATAATAAAAATGATTACATTATTCCTAAATGTTTGTATTGCACCAGCCACAGTACTGCCAAATGTAGAATGTCACATGTCTCTGGCTGTGGCTGGGCAGACTGTCTCCGATGACAAAACAAATTATTAATTAACTATACACTGACGCTATTAACAAATACACTGATGAAATACACTGAATAAATAAATTAGAACACTAATGCACTTGTACTCGTTCCCACAAGCCTGTCGGTGTGGTGCGTCTGGTGTGGACATACTGCGGCAGTCACAGTGGGCAAGAAGGACTCGTGAACGTGCGGTTCACGTCAAATTTAAGTTCAATGATGGGTATCTTTCACTTTTTCACAGTTACATATAATAGAAACAGGACACTCACAAACCTTAGTGACCATTTCACAATTGCAGTCTAATGTTATTTTGCACTTACATACAAACATATGAAACAATAACAAAAAAATATTTTTTTTTATCTTCAACTCTCTTTTTGAACTTTTCCTTACCGTGCTTAAAGGACCTCATAAGATTACAATAATGGTCATGGTATGCATTTATTAACTGAACAATTCTGTAAGGCATTACTGATGGTATTGAAGCTTTATCAAAAACTGATTTAACTTGTGCCACAATATTCGAATCATGAGAAAAATTATTTGACGTGCTGTTTGATTTTAAGGTTTAAGTTATAATTTTAATGGAAACAACACTTGAGAACGTCTTCATTAGTTGGAAGTTTATGCACAGATAACTCCTTTGGGTTGCCAAATAACGGGCAGTTTAAGTCGCNTACATGTCTCTGGCTGTGGCTGGGCAGACACTCTCCCATGACAAAATAAACTACTAATTAACTAAACACTGACGCTATTAACAAATACACTGAAAAATAAACTGAATAAATAAATTAGAACACTAATGCACTTGTACTCGTTCCCACAAGCCTGTCGGTGTGGTGCGTCTGTTGTGTGGACATACTGCGGCAGTCAGTGGGCAAAAGGACTCGTGAACGTGTGGTTCACGTCAATCCAGATTCACTTTCTCACAGTCCAGCTTGTCAGTCTTTCTCTCTCTACTCCCAATGCTCGCAGACTACATTCGCTGGTTGCTGTCATTGATCGTCACTCCAATGGTACCACATGCCTGGTTCTAATGGCCATCTACGACTCCCAACACTTATTTCTTTAGTCTTCTCGTGGTCAGTTTCAATTACATGGGCCGATAACACATGTCCCAAGAAATTTATTATCTTTTGGAAAATTAGCAACTTCTTAGGAAAAGTTACAAGTTGGCTGTGGCCACTTTTTGTATTACTGAGTTTTAGTCTGATAGGTGCTCTTCAAATGTCTTTCCTTTGACAACAATATCATCTAGGTAAACCTGACAGATGTCCAAAGGAAGGACTTTTTCCCTCAGATGTTTGATGATTGCAGGGACATTACACAGCCGGAAAGGAATAACTTTGAATTGCCAGGTTCCTTTCCCTTGTACACAAAATTAAGTAGTCTTTTGGTCCTCTGGGTCCACCTCACACTGCTAGTGCCCACTCTTTATATCCAAAATTGAAAACAGATGAGAACCTCCTAGGCTGTTCAGTGTGTCGTCTATCCTTGGAGGTGAATAGTAGTCTTTCATTGTCACGTTATTAAGCTGGCAGTAATCCACACAAAATCTCATGGAGCCAACTTTCTTCTTCACAAGTACAATTAAGAAAGACCATGGACTAACTGATGGTTGTCTCACAATAAACTCCTTCATTAACTTAAAATACCCTCAACTGTCTCATGTGAAGCTAGTGATAGTCATCTCGGTGGTAGCTTTATGGGCCTGTATCATTGTGATGGCAGGCTACATTACTCCTTCCAAAATCATCTGGTCTACAGGAGAAGACGTCCCTACTTCCCAGCAGTAATTCAGAGACAGCCTTTTCCTGTCGCCAGTTAACATTTTCTCTTGTTCTTACAAGCAGTTCCACCAGTACTGCTGAGAGNCAGTAATTCACAGACAGCCTTTTCCTGTCGCCAGTTAACATTTTCTCTTGTTCTTACAAGCAGTTCCACCAGTACTGCTGAGAGAGGGAATTTGATTTGATTTAGTTTAAAAAGCATCAGTAACATTTGGAGGTACTTGTCTGAACTGCTTGCAAACCTCTATCATGGCCCCCTCCTCAGGAACTGCACTATCTGTCAAATGAATCATTCTTACAGGAAAACTATCAAGAGTTTAAAGAGGCAAAGTTCTTGCTACAACACTACTTGGCAGGATGCCACCTTTCTCTGCTGGTTCAATTAGACCAAGTGTGTGACAAAATTTCCTTGACATTTGCCCATTATGACAATTTCACTAGAAGCATGTTGTGCAGTGACAACAGACTACTGGGCAGCTCATTGGCGACGGCAAATCTTGCTGCATTGACACCTCCAACTCAGTATCGCCTACACATACAAGTCTAGTACTAATACAGCACCCCAGCTTATGTAGTACAAGCCCCAAAATAAATTTATCCTCTATTTCTACTATGGAAATATTGTGCTCTATGCTCAGGTCACCAAGCTTCAAGTTCACCCTTCTACTACCAGCAAATACTGTAGCATGATCGGAATGGGGAAGGGAGACCTAGAGCATTTGGTCTTACCTCTATTATGGTCGCCCAAGAGTCAATGATCACCTGACAAAGAACATCATTCATGCTCCCCTCCACTAATATGGTGTCCGAGTTGTTTTTCCACTTGTCTGGATGACTGCTCTAAATGCCCTTAGCTGCTTCAAAACATTACAGTACAACTTGCCATTAATGGTTTATTTAACGAGGAGGTAATAATTCCTTGCACACAATCCTGGGAATGTCTAAAGAAACTATCAACATGAATCTGACACGGCAGCAAAATTAATGTGCATTTTTTGGCTGCGTTTAAATTAGTGATTTCCAATGTGAAAGTTGGTGCTCAGTCTCAGGATCACAACGTAAACCCACGATTAATCATCAGTTATGAAAACAGAGATGAGGTTGGGGTTGTATGCAATTTGCTTTTTGAATTTCACGCAAATGCTATGACCACCTGTTTGTTACCCAGCAGTCTTGGCACAGATTTCACAGAAATGTGTCATGTTCAGACCATCTGAACAAATGCACTGAACAGTCTACACTATTTCATGAATGCTGTGGATTGTTTGCCTATGATCTGCAAGGATATCCTGCTAAACTTTTTCTATAGGGTTAAGTGTGTTGGTGGTTGTCCAGAATGCTCATCCTCAACAATTGTTTACCCTTCCTCAAAGCGTATGTACCATAAAAACGGTATTACTTGGACTCATAGCATGTCCAAAGGCCTCCTGAAACCAGTTTTTGAAACATTTCTTGTGTGGGCAAAAGAAGCAGCACAGATAGGTAACATGTAACACTGCCCCCTCCTCAAGTCTGTTTGTCCCGAATACTCAACATCCGGACTTTTTATAGAGTGCCAGTCGGTTGATGTAAACAACCAAGAATTTTTGCTCAAGGGAACCATGATGACAAATCCAAAAGGATGTATCACTAACTTGCTTCAAAATTTGATAGGGGATGTCTCAAAATCCCTGGTACCGTAGTCTTCATAATGTTAGTGTCATACAGCCACACTACCTTCCTTTTCTGAATGTCTCCCAAGCAAATCCCTGGCCATGCAGACAGTTCCCCTTGGTGCCAGCTGAAACTGTGGTATGTTCCTCTTCTGTTCCTTTCTGAGTGGTTTCCTTCCCCTGAAGATGCATACGTGCAACTACATTCCCTAGTTCGACTTCTCTTGTCCTGTCCGAATTATCTGTGTATCCTGGTCCTTCTTTCTGTTAGGTATAGTCGGTTCACAACTGGAAGAGACTTTCTTGAAGCCCTGCTAAAGATTTACTGTCAATCCCATTTCGTATCCTTCCGCCAAAGGTAAACAAACATTGCCATGTGAGTCACATGGCAATGTTTGCATGCAATGTTTACATTCCACTGTGTGTGTACATGTGTTCGTACATGCACGTACCCTTTATAAAAGTCATGTAATGTATATATTATTAATGGATATTCCACAAGCGTAAAATTTTTAATCTTGAGAATTTCACACAAAAGAATATGCGAAGCCAGCGAAAAAACATTTCATTCTATAAACCCAAAATGTGAGTATTTTGATGAATCGATAGTAGTTGTCTATTTACAATCGATTGTTAGTGACTTTCGATAAATTCCCGTACATCGAAGGCAAGATCATCAGTATTGATCGAAATTGCTACAGACGTTAAAATGGCGTGGTNCATCAGTATTGATCGAAATTGCTACAGACGTTCAAATGGCGGGGGGGTTGCGTCGGATGTTTCGCGCAATTGTAAAACGTTATTTAAAATGGTTGTGACGGTTTTCGACAGGACTGCAGAGTTGGCGAGTGAAGGATTCTACGTCTTCGACAATGTGAAAACAATTCTTATGTGCAAATACTGCAATGTTAGAATAAAGTGGCAAAGGAAAGACACGTGCGCGAAACACNTAGAACTGAAAGTGAGCATAATTTAAAATCATACATTATTAAAAACAAAAAATAAAGGACGGATATTAGTAAAACAAGACATAAATGAATTATTATAGGTTAAACGAGATAATAGCACAAATTTCTGTAGCACGTGTGTCAACAACACAAGGACTACGAAGGTTAGTAAACAAACGGCCGTGTAACTTTAACCTTGAGCGTAATCATGTGACTATGCAAGAAACGTTGAAATCTAAATATGTTAGCATCACGTCATTAATAATTGGCATAATAAGATACAATTCTTTTCGACACCCATTTGTATAATCCATTCACGGTATCTTCGATACTTTTGAAAAGAACATTTGAAAAATCACCCTAGGAGTTACATGTTCAATTGGTTATAAAAAAATGGTATATGGAAAAAGGTTTTGTCATGCTTTTAGCACTGAAGCACTATATAAATTGGTTGTTTTAAGTTTTAAGTATATTTTTTCAATAAATTTTAATAATTTGTTAAAAGTCCGTAAGAATTAACAACGGATTTTGAAGGGACATGTTGGTTATAGCTGAAAAGAAATAGTTCGTAGGTTAAATATTAATATGTATAAATTTAATGCCGTAATTGTAAAGTTAATATTGCTAAACTATATATTTACATTTTTACGTAGCACTCATGGGTAAAGATTTCACCGTTATTAATTGAAATTAAATAAATTTCAGTTGTTGTCCAGCGGACTCGTACACTCCATCTTGTTCGTTTGGGCACGTTTTTTTCAGAAGTATAACCACGCCATATTGGAGACGCTGAATTGTGGTTATAAAACTAACGTAACACATTCTTTCTACTTACAAGATAATTCTAGGTTAAGATGTAATTTTAGTATTAGCGTTGTTATTTCTGCAGTTTATCAAATAAACGTGCAAAATATAGAAAGGCATTTGAATATTTCCGTTACGTTATTCCCTTCGCAAAGAATGCAAAGGAATCGAATTTTGGTCGCCGCCAACTGATAATCGATTATTTTCGAAAGCTTTTTGTGGAGACCAAGAGATGGCAGCACATTAGCGTTGGTTCTTCAGTGCCAAATGTTAGCCGTGACTCGTCTTTCCGCCGCATAGTGTTGTTTTTATGTTGCAGTGAAGAAGCGCGACAGTTCTTGATGGAACAGAGATGTACCTACACCGCAGGTTTCAAAATGAAAGTGATTTTGTTCGCTGAAGAGTTTGGAAATCGAGCCGCGGGCCGTGAATTCGTAGTAAATGAAACGTTAGTGCGGGGCTGGAGGAATTTTTCTCACTTATAAGTCGCACCCCAAGTTTTCAATAAATTTTTTTTTTAATAAAATGTGCCACTTATATGCGATAAAATACGGTACCATTTATCACAGTGAAATCTTTAACCTGAGTGCTACTTCCAAAAGTTTATTATGTAAAATTTAACTTTTTCCTTACAGCAAATATGTAAATAAATCTTAATACAATAAGTAAACTTTAATTAAATTATATAATTAACAGTTCCGATATATACTTCAATCTACCTTTTTGTATGTATTACAACATTTCGCTAAATTGATTAGCATTTTTTAGACATTTAGAGAATTTTATTAAAGTATATGACAGTTGAGATTACATGGCATTGTTTCTCTTCAAAAATAAATTTTGGTAGTTCCCACATGGACACTGTTAATAAAATATTTGACAGTTCCCACAAGGCACTGTTTGTTTACAAAATATTTGACAGTTCCCACATGGCACTGTTTACAAAACGTTTGACAGGTGTCACATGGCAATGTTTTGTTTACATACTGCGGAAGGATACATAATCGGGTCCCTGAAAGTAGATATTTAGCATGGTTTCAGAAAATCTTGAAGTTACCGTGAATACATTATAAGCGATAAATTAACAATTACGTTAAAACTTTGGAACTATTTCCTCTATTTGTGCTGGCAACCTAACGGCATAACTGTATCCGCGCTCGCCGCTGTTTGTAATGTTATATGCATGTCGCTAACGACTAGGGTGTTTTTTCAAAGGTTGATTTTCAAAAGTTTCATCCAGTCGTGAACTGACTATAGTTATCTATCTTCTGTTCTTGAGGTATGTTATTTCCAGTAGTTGTGGTTTAGCTGTGTACTTATGTTTCAAGTTTTGTTTTTGTAATTAGTTTTCTTTGTAAAATGTAATTTTCTTGTCCAAAATTTGCGCCATCCTGGGTCATCTTAGCACAGGCTGCCACTACGGTCTTCAGTCTACACCTACAGTTGCAGGGCATGTCTGGACACTAGCCTGTCAACCAAGGCTGTTGAGTTGACACCTTATTGAGTGAATGATTCCTGAAATAACTACACGTGCCACTCTTGCAATGGTGCTGTTTTAGCACTGGGGAGACAGCATGTTATGTTTTTTATCCTTAAAATTAGCACTAAAAGAAAAGAAGAACCTTTTAAAGCTTTGTGTAAGTTACATGCATTATTAACTAACTTGGAAAGTTTAAATTAATGCATTTTGCAAAGAATTTTGGTTATAATGGCTTTGAACATTAGGGGCTAGATTATAGCTAGGGGACAAATGTTCCATAATACTGTATTGCACCAAATATGACGTGCACATCATTGCGCAATGTTGTGCAACGATGCATGGAACAGAGTGCAATGTTCCCACATGTTGTGCATCATGTTGCTTGTTCTCAGCTTTAGACCAAGTGCACAAGGGCAGCAACAGCCCTGCGTCAAGTGTCCCACAGTGAAAACAGGTGTTGTCATGTTGTGCAGCAATGTCAGTGTAGTCAAATGAAAATCGTTACAACTCATTGATGCATATCAGAGCTATCCTTTACTGTGGGATACACCTGACAATGATCAGACACATGTGAAAGTAGTGAGACAATTCCAAATACACAAACGCCTTACCTGGAACTCAAACTCAGAAAACTTTGTACCATAAGCTAGTGTGCAATAAACTACATTACAGAGGTCGGATTAGAGCATCAACATCAGATTTAGTCAGTCTATTGTTTCGAATTATAGGATTAACAAACCTAAAATATTTACAGGGCCATTATTTTGAAAATATGTGACTAAGCCACTTAAAACATGCAAGTTTACATGGTCTACCTTAGCGCTACGTGCGTGAAGAATTTGGTGGAAATCGGTTGTTTGGTCACAGAGATTACATAAAAAACTTTTATTTTCTTATTTAATGATATTGGTTAAAATTGTTTAAAAAAAAAAGTTTTATGTATGATGCCTGTAATGTATACTGTCTAAATACAATTTTTTGTTCAATTTGCTTGAATTGTTGTTTAATATATGTGGATAACTGGATAACTTAACTAAATTATTTATGAAGCCACCACTGTGAAAATCATTGTCTGACCCATTTAAATCATGAAAGTTGACATGGCCTTCTGTGGTATTTATGGTATTCAAAATTTGGTTCAAATAAGTTGAAATGTTAATGTGTAACATTTGGTGGGAATTGGTCAGTTGGTCCTGGAGATATGGCATAAAACCTCCATAGTTTTCATGTGGCAATCTTCAAAAATAGAGGACAAAAAAGTAATGTAGTAGCACATTCGACTATTGTATACTGCCAATCAAAAAAGGAGTAAGTTAAACAGATAACATAGTTTCTTAATATGGCACACAAAGCTAAAATGATTTCATAGCCACCATTCTGAAAATAAGTGTCATACTAAAAAAGATCATATATTAATTTGGCCTACAACAATACATCTTTGCCAAATTTGTAAGAGTAGGTTGATTGTTTCCCGAGATATGAGAAAAAAACTTTATTTGTTTTTGGTAAGGCTATCTTACAAAATGGCAGAGAAATGAGACTCTGCAAAGACAAATTTTATGGTTACAATAGGTACTGCCAGCACACAAAATTAAGTTGGAATTTGTTTCCTTAATAAAATAAACTACAGAGTTAAAATATTGATACGGGTGGTCCTGAGGTGATTCCCTATGCAAAATAGTATAGAAACATTATACGAACAATTTTATACAGTAACTCGTAAGGGATAAGCCATCCTTGAAAATTGATATTTCAGATGGTTGTACCGAACAATAATGACACCTACATTAGATGAAAGAGCCATTCTGTGAATAATGTTGTCATTAACCAACCCCTGAAGCCTGCGAACAGTTGTCGCATACTATCATCCTTGTACAGTGAGAAAATAGGGGATGGTATGTTAGCATCTCCCCAATGTGCGTGTAACACTTGTGTATTTCTGTAAGACGTCATAATCATATGTACAGTAAGTGAATGCACAAATAATGTTACTTTGATGTAACACTCTAAGGCAAACAGTTTGCGAGAAAACAGACAAAGTTTGTAAGGGTGCACTTGGTTGCCTGCCAGGTATGCAACCCTAGATACAAGGCAGGTCGTACTACGTGACGAGACAGTTGCGCACGCAGCTGTGAGTTACCACCGCTAGTGTGTGTGACAGGGTGTCATTGCACTGTTAGTTCGCAACATGGAGAGACAATACACGTTCGCGGAAATGGCGGGCATGCATCTTGTGCATGGTGCAGCGCGTGGCAACGCAAGAGCAGCACAACGTTTTCATATAAAGAGACCTTTCCAAACACAAGCCATCCATGTCATCGGATGTTCACGTCAGTGGACAGACATGTACGCGAGACCAGCAAATTTACAGTGAACAGGTATGACACCAGCTTGATACACAATGTCCAGACAGCAAAGTTTGAGGAGGAAATTTTGAAACTCATTGCCGATTCGCCATCAAGTAGCACATTTTGAATCGCTTGCACAATGAATGCTAGCTACTAAAGTGTGTTGGGTTCTGTACCAACAAAAGCTACACCCATATCATTGTGAAAAGGTGCAAGTCTTACACCCAGCTGATTTCCAGCCACGTGTCGTTCTGGTTTCTGNCTACACCCATATCATTGTGAAAAGGTGCAAGTCTTACACCCAGCTGATTTCCAGCCACGTGTCGTTCTGGTTTCTGCATCACTGCGCATACAAAACTGGCTTTCCTCGCTACATTTTATGGACAGACGAGGCTGCTTTCACGTGTGATGGCATTCAGAGTTTAAAAAGTCAAGTTTGGAACAAAATAAACCAACATGCAATGGCTGAACACCGCCATCAAGTGAGATATGCTGTTAACGTCTGGGCCGGCATTGTTGCTGACAACCTCATTAGACCACACTCCTTGCCGCCACGTTTGACTGGCCACCTTTATCAAGAGTTTTTACAGGACATACTGCCCATTCTGTTGGAGGACGTAGATTTTAACACACCCCAGCGTATGTGGTACCAGCACGACCAAGCCCCAGTACACTTCAGTTTGGAAGCCCGTCACCACCTTACCGCCACATTTGGTGAGCCTTGGATAGGGAGAGGTGGACCAGTGAGATGGCCACCATGCTCCCCAGACCTGACGCCACGTTATCTATTTTGTGGGGTCACCTCAAGACATTGGTATACGAGACCCTGGTCAACACAGTAGCTGAACTTCGTGCCGGCATTACTTATACCTGTGCTGTTATTCACAACACCACACATATCTTAGCCCACGTCAGACAGTCAAGAGTGCATCACTGTTGTTTGTATATAAAAGCTGGTGGTCACCACTTTGAACAGTTAATGTAAAAAACACACACGGATGATTTGCATGGCACGTTCTCATGCAGTTCCCTCCTATGGTCTTCCCCTTTGAAATACAACTACCCACAGAGTCTGTACTGTATGAACATGCTGTCCTGTTACCAGTACCTGCATTCACACACAGCAGCCAAGCTGTGCTTGTACGACCTGCATTTCAATGCGGTTTGCGTACCTGGCAGGCAACCAAGTGCACCCGTACAAACTTTGTCTGTTTTCTCGCACACTGTTCACCTTAGTGTTACATCAAGGTAATGTTATTTGTGCAATAATGTAATGTACAGATAATTATGACGTTTCGCAGAAATACCCAAGGGTTACAAACATTTGTAGGATACTAACATACCACCCCTTTTTTCNGATAATTATGACGTTTCGCAGAAATACCCAAGGGTTACAAACATTTGTAGGATACTAACATACCACCCCTTTTTTATCACTGTACGCCACAACTGTTTGCAGGTTTCAGATCTTGGTTAATGACAACATTATTCACAGAATGGATCTATCATCCAGTGTAGTTTTCATTATTGTCCAATGGAACCATTTGAAATTTTGATTTTCAGGGTGGCTACCTCCATTTCAAGTTACTGTACGACATTGTTCGTATGTTTTCTATCTCATTTTGCATAGGGAATCACCTAACAGCGTTTGTACCTGTAGTTCAGAACCATCCTGTATAGTAATCATTTTGAAAATCACTGCCGGACCTAATTAAAACATACTAGTTTACACCACCAGCTGCAGTACTCTTTGTTTGCCAAATTTGGTGGGAATTTGTCAAATGTTTCCCGAGATATAACATAAAAACTTTATTGCTCCATGTAGATACAGTTGATAGTTGTAATATCTACTGCCAACATCTAAAGTAAAGTTGAAATTTATTACATAGTTTAGATGATATAGCAATCTAAGCTAATATATCTATATGGCCACCATTTTTTAATAAGTGTCTGAAATGCTTAAAAACTACAATTTAACATAATCTGCAAAAGTACTACTCGTTTGCCAAATATGGTAGAAATTGGTTTTTTTTTACAGAGATATGACAATAAATTTATTTATTCATTTCATACTATGTTTCAAAATCGCTGACAAAAGTAGCTATGTGTTGGTATATACGAGACTTGTAATAGATACCTACAGTATACAAAATTTGGTCAAAATTGGTTAAATGGCACAATATAAAACAAACATAAACCTCAAATGTTTGTACTTGGCCTAATATAGCATTACTTACCTGCCAAATTGAGTGAGAATTGAGTTAATAGTTTTTGAGATATAATGTAAAATCTTTATTTTGTAATCTCATAAGTCTTCCTTTACTTCTGAAAGTTGGCAAAAATGTGTTAAGGGTGGTTGCTTTATTTTGCACTTCGTGCTTGAAAAGTACTTATTGACTAGCATTGATATTGTACTTAACCTCTACTATCTACAAAAATAAAATAATTTAAATTGCTGTTTTCCAGGCTTTCCTTAATAATATACAATATATAAATTCAGTTATCAATGCACTGTTTTGTTAGTTGTTCACACCCGATCCACTACCAGTATTACTGGTAGCACATGTAAAAAAATAATATCGAAATATTTACATGAATTCTAAAATGAATATAGTTAATTTTTGATGTTGGAAAATACTTTCAAATAATATTGATAAACTAATGTCTTCTGTAAATTATTACATATTATGGGAAACATTGACGAACAGCAAGTTGACGACTCTGTCCTCACAAACATGGTGGTGTGGCGTAGTCACATTTAAATAAATAAGCTGGTAGATGAAATGTGCAAAAGATACATAGCTCTATTGTGATGTAAAACCCACAAATTAGTCTCTAAAACTACATATATTTTAATTACGTCTTGCTTAAACTTCACCAGTGTGAGAGCATTTAATTCGTTTTTTTAAGTCTATTGAGTCACGCATGAGGTAAACACAAAAAGGTACGTTGGTATGGTAACATGTGACAGATTCAGATATGTTGGAAGTTATTTACAAATACAGTACTGTTTAAAAACAAAAACAAATGTAAAATAGTTCAACGTTTGCAAATACGTCGTGCTGTAACTGTACCAAGCTGTTGCATTTGAAGTGTGGTTAACCTTAACCTATAAGAAACAATCTTTTGAAAACCAAAAACAGTTCTGGTTCCGAAGCAAGGAACCAAAGAACCGAACCGACCCATTCCAAGTAAAGCTCATTTCCATAGTTCAAAGATTGATGACACCCTAAGGTAGCTCCGCAATGAAGAACTATTAAAAACCTGTAGTTTTCTCACATCTGTAACACTGCTACTGGAAATTCCACAACCTCCCACCAGATAGTTTAAGATGCATATTAGTCATGCAAAGAGATCTTATGGAAAGGTGTCATTTTTTTGAGGTGTAATGGGGATATAATGGAGTTACCTGGCGTTCGTCATGTTGTCCTGGGACAAAGCTTAGTTTGGGCCATTCACGGTTACTTCACACTTTTCTAAAGCCCTGCTAAAGTTCTACTATTTGTTACCAATTATGTATCCTTCCGCTAAATGTAAATATAAAAACTGCCATGTGGCTTCTAGGTTTTAACTGTCAAATGCTTTTTTTATAGTTTTCAGCTGTTCAAAGAATTGTCATATCTCAATAACCATTTCGTACGAACGTTCACAATTTATGCCTATAACCATTTTTAGGTCAGCTTTTGACTTTTTAACAATATCTGTATTGACGATAGTTCGTAGTGTTATTATTTTACATTGTTAACATATTTGTTATACACCACATAGCACATTATCATCCATTCACGGTATCTTCGATACTTTTGAAAAGAACCTTTGAAAAATCACCCTAGGAGTTACATGTTCAATNATCTGGAGTGGAGGACACTACTGCGGCAGTTACAGTGGGCACAAAGGTAACAGTGAACGCCTGGTTCACGTCAAATGTCAAAATCTTTATTTTGTAATCTCATAAAGTCTTCCTTTACTTCTGAAAGTTGGGAAAAATGTGTTAAGGGTGGTAGTTTTACTTTGCACTTCGTGCTTGAAAAGTACTTATTGACTAGCATTAATATTGCACTTAACATCTGTTATCTACAAAAATAAAATAATTTAAATTGCTGTTTTCCAGGCTTTCCCTAATAATATTACAATATATAAATTCAGTTATCGATGTACTGTTTTGTTAGTTGTTCACACATGATCCACTACCAGTATTACTGGTGGCACGTGTAAAAAAATAATATCAAAAGTTTTACATAAATTCTAAAATGAATATAGTTAATTTTTGATGTTGGAAAATACTTTCAACTAATATTGATAAACTAATGTCTTATGTAAATTATTACGCATTATGGGAAACCAAAACAAATGTAAAATTGTTTAACATGTGCAAATACGTCGGGCTGTAACTGTACCACGCTGTTGCATTTGAAGTGTGGTTAACCTTAACCTATAAGAACCAATCTTTTGAAAACCGAAAACAGTTCCGGTTCCGAAGCGAGGAACCAAAGAACCAAGCTGACCCATTCCTAGTAAAGCTCATTTCCATAGTTCAAAGATTGATGACGCCCTACGGTAGCTCCACAATGTAGAACCATTTAAAATCTGTAGTTTTCTCACATCTGTAACATTGCTACTGGAAATTCCACAACCTCCCACCAGATAGTTTAAGATGCATGTTAGTCATGCAAAGAGATCTTATGGAAAGGTGTGATTTTTTTGAGGTGTAATGGAGTTACCTGGCGTTCGTCATGTTGTCCTGGGGCAAAGCTTAGTATAGGGCCATTCACTGTTACTTCACACTTTTCTAAAGCCCTGCTAAAATTCTACTATTTGTTACCAATTACGTATCCTTCTGCTAAATGTAAATATAAAAACTGCCATGTAGCTTCTACGTTTTAACTGTCAAATGCTTTGTTTATGGTTTTCAGCTGTTCAAAGAATTGTCATATCTCAATAACCGTTTTGTACGAATGTTCACAATTTATGCCTATAACCATTTTTAAGTCAGTTTTTGACTTTTTAACAATATCTGTATTGACGATAGTTCTTAGCGTTATTATTTTACTTTGTTAACATATTTGTTATACACCACATAGCACATTACAAGTAATACAATTTGCAATGACTGTTTTTAACCCTGTTACAACTGTGGGGGAAAGAACTAACATTTAACCTCTTGTTATTGATATGAGTTGGGTTATTTCANAACATTTAACCTCTTGTTATTGATATGAGTTGGGTTATTTCATTAAAATGTGGACCTCAGTTTGGATAAATATTAAAACGAAAAAGAAACTAGTCTAACAAAAAGAAAGTAAATTAGCGCACGCAACTCATGTCACTTATTTTTCGTATGTGGCAGTAACAAACACAGTTCTCGGCTAAATCATACAAATTTCANGCACGCAACTCATGTCACTTATTTTTCGTATGTGGCAGTAACAAACACAGTTCTCGGCTAAATCATACAAATTTCACACATCTACTATTTGCAATCACACACACACTGGTTAAGCGTAACGTAAAGGCAATAATACTTTCACCTGCAGCTGTCACCACACACAGAGTATATTCATTACTGCTATGGAAACAGATTTAAGACATCATAACTTGCCTAGGTAGGTTTAAAAAACATAATGTGTAGAAATTTGATGTAGTAATTTTAGGTATTTTTTGCAAGAAGAACAAATTAACACTTCGTTCAGCCACAAGCAACATCACATGTCATGTCACCAGTCGCAACTTCTGCCAATTTTGGATTTGTAACCGTCCTGCCATCACATCTAAATATATTATATTATGTATTAAAAAATCATTACTTTTGCTGTAATAAGTATGAAAGTTGCTGAAATTCAAAACGTGTATAATTTTCCTGCTACATACTACTAGCACTGCAAACTCTGTGTGTGTGCGCGCGCGTGTGTGGGGCGCGCAAGCTCCGCTCGGCCTAGTCAAGTTTCTTCCTCAGATGGAAAAAAAAAAAAATTTACACCATGTCACTAGGGTTTATGCACCAAAATCTGCGCTGATATTTTTAACTTTAACAATAAAATATGTTTCCAATAGTGTTACCTAAATGTTTCAATAGGCAATGTTTAATCTACAAATAACAAACCAAAAAACTACGTTAAAACAGTATTTTAACTGTGAACTATTTCTTACCAGTTGTTACCAACACATCACTGCTCTCACTGTTTATAATTTGTATTGAATACAAAATAAATAAATATTTNTCTTACCAGTTGTTACCAACACATCACTGCTCTCACTGTTTATAATTTGTATTGAATACAAAATAAATAAATATTGAAAGTTATAAAAGATGTTAAGTTAAAGTTTCATTTATTCAAGAATACAACACTTTAAAGTTAACCACAGCGTTATACTTTGTGGTATAAGAGTTATTTAAAGAACAGGTTGACATGTTACTTCTAGGGTGATTTTTGAAAGATATGTTTCAAAACATCCGAAGAAACCATGAATGAACTATAGGCAACTATGATGCTGGAAAACGCATAGTCGACCCTATGTTTGCTGCTCCTGACGAAGGTTCGACGGCGTCGTGGCACCTTGCATTACGGATCATGTGAACCTGGCCAAACAACAGCCCCTTTCCTCCTTTTCCACTTGGTGTTACCACGTGAACTGAATGTCATGCTGCCACTGTTACCTGGCTCGGTCATCAGAGACTTTTTGAAAGGATTGTAAGACTGCGTTCTTTGGCTTCTAGGAGGTTCCTCCCCGTCTGAGGCGAGTGTCAGTTGCAAACCAACGACTATTAAACCCTCGCCAACTATGTCATCAGTGGACACTCACGAGAGGTCTCAGGATGGAATCTATCTGCTAGCCATTGTAGGGACATTCTACAAGATCAAGTTCAGGGGAAAATACTGTTATATAAATATGTAGGATTTTCAAAGTAGGGTTCTTTGTAGGGTTTTTAATACGTTCCACTAAAAGTCAAGTATTGATAAAGATATTGTTATTTAACTTCTTGTATTATATTTGTAATGTGGCACTTCTCGTTAAAATTCTTTGGAATGTTAATTTTTTAATTAGGAAAGACTTTTTAAATATATGTGTGTTTTAAACTTAGTACGAATTAACTGGGGAATATCAGTATTATAATGCTACTGTAATAATATTGTATTCTGGGAACAGAATGAAAACATTGACGAGAACAGTGTGCCATTTAAAACCTAATTTTTCTTTACATTTCTGAAGTCACCGTAGTTTTCTGTAACATCACTGCTGTGAAAATTATTTTTAATATCTTTTCTTGTCTCCAGCTAGGGAAATCATGGTGGGTTGGAAGCATTTTCTGTGCATGTGACGGAGTTCTACGAACCCCGGGCCATTGTCTCAAGTCTTTCAGGCAGTCCCATGAACTGCAGGAAGTAGTTTTTTTTTAATTTGTTAAGTTAGACAGGTTTTGTGAGATTGTGCCGAAAGCAAGACTTCTAGTGGGCTTGTTTAATTGTGGTGGATGTCACCTTTATCACTGGGATTTTCATTTGTAAAATATCTAGTGCCATTGTACAGAAAGTTGTTTATTTTGCCCTCAGAAAAGTGTTTAAATGATAGGATGCCTGTCATGTTGAGAAGAGGATGGAGGGCCGGCCTACTGACTTACATTTTTGATGTTTTATTAGCTGCTGTTTGACGCCTAGAAACACTGACACCTTGACATCAGGAACTGGTACGATAAAATTTTTATACTAGTGAAGCCAGTTCTTTTTCTCGGGATGAAGGGCCAATATGTCACATTTGTAATATATTTTAACTTTCAATACTTTCTCTATACGGTTATACAGTTTGACGGTAAAAGATATAAAGAATTACTACGGTGATCCAGAGGTCTATTTCCATAAGCCAACTGAAACGACCAGAGACAAGACACTTTGGAAATTAAAGAAACTTGTCTGTTTTAAAGGAAACTTCATTTAAACATAAACATTTTTTAAGATAATACATTTTTGAAGTGGAATTCCTATTAATTTTGAACATTTCCCACATTTCAGACAGTATTTCAGTTACGTGTGAGTTGGAAAATGAACAGAAGTCATTGGCCTTTTTCAGTTACCGTATTTACAAAGAGGATGGTGTTTTTGAAGACAAAGAAACTCAGCTGAATTGGCTGCATCTTGGATTCAGTTGTCACGGCAGCACATATTTTCTTATTATTATTTATTGGAGTTTTCATTCAACAATAAAAATTGGTTTAATTCATTCTCCTTTTTTTAGACCAACATAAAATAACCAAGGATAAAAGATAAATAGGTGGTTTCAATATTACATCAAATCATTTTGTTTGAATGAATGTTCAACTCTGCAATACCATCCCAACAACATAATTACACTATTAAAATGCGGAGTGGGGCAGTTTTGGTGACTCTTTTAAGGAGATCTTGGAAGCAGCACCAGAATGCAAGGGTAGTAAAAAACAGTAGATCCCCGAAAAACCCTTTGATCTGACCCAAGTTTGACCCTCATCCAGCGGCTCCCTCAAGTATTATAGGGATGCAGTGTCCAAGAGGCTCATTGTCCGACACGAATCCCATTCCCATGTGCAAAATTTGAACGTGACTCCAGTGGAAATCAAACGAGGTTTGTCTTGGTGGGATGTGAGCGCACTATTAAAATGTACTCACCTATATTAGACTAAGGTTTACTTCCTCACCAAAAGCAGAAAACAATGCATAGATAACTTCAATGCTGATGATAATTCGTTGTTTAAATCAAATGTGAGCAATAAAGGTACAATTAGAAGTAAGTGCCCGAACCATCTCACTTAAACATTCTTTGTAACACTACACAAACCATCAAATGAGTTACTTGCCACAATGGAAATGCACAGCAAACTATAAAAATGTACCATTTTTCAAACAACTCATAGCCTCAAATTATGAAAACAAACTTTTAAAACACTAAACGTGTACATACAAACGGACTTAGGCCTAACACTATGTATGAATTAATACCATTAGGCAATAGCTACTCCTAATGGCTTCATAATGAATTGCAAAATGTATACATTTTGTGCATACAGTAGACTCTCTTCCGTCTGGCCTAGGATGGTTCGGCCGGCACCTGGNATTGCAAAATGTATACATTTTGTGCATACAGTAGACTCTCTTCCGTCTGGCCTAGGATGGTTCGGCCGGCACCTGGTATGCATGAGTTACGCCCAGCCCAGACAGCTAGACGGATAGGCCTAGGCATGCAATAACTTACTTACCTCCTTATTTGACACAGTTTAGTTCCGAGGAGCTACCATTTGTGTGCGGACCTACATTGCGATACATATGTACGTAGTTTAAACGGTTAGAAAGATGAGTGCTTGACGTAAACATTCATTTGTTTCAATGGAACAAAAANTTTAAACGGTTAGAAAGATGAGTGCTTGACGTAAACATTCATTTGTTTCAATGGAACAAAAACTAGATATCCTGCAGCGTCTAGATAAGGGTGAATCGGTCCAAAGTATCTGTCAAGTTTTTAATTTAGGCAAGAGTCCGGTTATGACTGGCGCCGAAACAGAAAATCCATTCAGGATTCCTCTACTCAAATTGAAACAGAAAAAGTTCTTTCAATGCGTTGTACTTTAAAGAAACCAAAGTACGAATTTGTAGACAACGCCTTGTGGCTATGGCTCATGCAGGAATGCAGAAGAGGCACTCTGATTAATGGGCCGATTTTGAAAGAAAAGGCAGCAATCCTACACTCAAAACTAGAAGAAGGGGGTACATTCTCTGCAAGTGGTGGTTGGCTAATGCGTTGGAGGAAATGACATGGAGTACACATCCTTGGCGTTTGTGGAGAAAAATTGTCGGCGGACACATCAGCTGCTAGTGGCTTTACAAATAACTGAATAACATAATTGACAAGCAAAAATCTAACTCCAGAACTAGTTTATAATATCAACGAATCAGGTTTAAATGTTAAATTTTTGCCGAAGAAAACATTTGCTACATGTAAGGAAACTTCAGCCCCTGGATTTAAAGCCAGCCAGGAATGAATCACTGTGGCTTTGTGTTCAAATGCCTCAGGGTCACACAAGCTGCCCCTGTTTGTTGTTGGGAAATCAGCAAAGCCCAGAGCTTTTAAGAATTCAAACATTTCTTCCAGTGTACTACACGGCACAAAAATCAGCTCGGATGGACACGAATCTGTTCAAAGAGTGGTTAATAAGCGAATTTGTTCCTAAAGTGAAACCCCATTTGGCGAGTTTGAAGTTGCCACCTAATGGTCTTCTACTGCTCAATAATGCGCCTACCTACCCACAAGAAAATGAATGTGAAGGTTTTAGTGTTGTAAAACTCTTATTTTTACCACCTAACATCACAAATGTTACACAACCAATGGACCAAGGGGTCATCGAGTGTCCGAAGAGGAGGTGCCTCCAAAAGCTTCTTTCAGAAATTCTCGGTAACATGGACATCGAAAACAACACAGGTCTTATCCAAGCCTTGAGGGCCATACACATGAAAGACGTGATATATATGGTGACTAAGGCAAACAAAGAAATTCCATCTACTACTTTTTCAAAGTCTTGAAGAAAAGCATGGCCAAATCTAGAAGAAATCATTGGAAAGAATAAAGAGGACAATCCAAAAGCAAATAAGCCGAATAGTCAGGTTTCTGAACCAGATGACAACTCATCTTTGTTCAAAGATTTACAAATCCTGCCTCACTCTGATGATCTCGAAGAACAAGATGTTGTGGCATGTATTGCTGGTGAAGATGAGGAGCTTCAAAATGAAATCCTAAGTGACGATAAAATCATTCAAGCTGTCATTATCAAGAAGATGAAGTATAGGAAAAAGAAAATGAAGAAGAGAGAAATGACAAGGGGAAATTGAGCCACACTGAAGGAAGAGTTGCACTGGAATTGGCTGCAAAATACATCGAGCAGCAAACAGAGGCAACTGCCGTGCATATCATGTTCATTAAGAAGTGGCGTGATTTAGCTTTTAAGAACACATTAAACAAAAAATTCAGAAAAAGATTGCCGCTTTTTTTAAAAGTTCTATCTATGTATTTCTTACTATTATTAATTGAAGTGAAATAATAAATATGCAATTTTAATTAGTGTGTTATTTTCTAGCCTGTGTCCTATACCCATTTGCATGCACATATGTATGGGTGATTATAAAAAAATTGGGTAGCTCGATGCCATCAATCCATAGTTGAGGCATTTTATTACATTTTGATTATGTTTCATGGTATTATATTAAAACTAAACCCCATCTATTTGGTCACCTAATTTAAACGACTTACTCCAAAAATTAGTAAATAAAACAAAACAATAAATCCTCAAAACGTCAGTCCTCTGGTGTGTCATAATACCAAAACCACTCAGTCAAGTGGATGCAGACAAAAATATTTCCTATTTATAACAATCCTTTTTATTTCACTGCAATCTTTAATATATTTACGAATGTATATCACAAATTTTATCATAGTGACTGCAATTACCCATTAAAAAAAATTAACAAATCTTTGTCATACGATTTATTCGTCAGTACATTGTGAGATTTTAAAATTTGAAATTCCCACAATATATTGCTTAATCAAAGTTAACTATCTTTCAGTTTTGAATGTTGGTAGTAAAGTTAGCTGCAAAACGTGCAATTTGCACGGCAGCCATTGGGGTGACAGTGCCAGTGGCGAAGTTATCGCCTGTGGGTGTGTGGATCCAGTCAAATTTTCAGTACTGTGGTGAGTCATTTTCTACCATACCTATGTTTTATTTTGCTTTAAACATGGTTAACTGTGATTTATAATAATGTTACCTCCTGGTTATTGAAAATACCAATGGAAACAATAGTTTCAATTATAACCTCAAATGTATATCTGATTCATCAGTACTCTGTCGTCAGTCCCACGTCTGGCATTGCAGTCAGCGGACTGACGTGTTACCAGGGTACTGATGGGTATTTAGTTCAGAGCCTTTTTATCTGAAATATTATTGTGTGTTGATGTTTGTTTTACTAATTACAGGCTAAAACATCATGCCACCATCAAAAAAGAAGCAAAAATTGTATAGGGAGGAAATATTAAAAAAGAAAAGAGAAACTGAAAAGGCTCGTTTAATCAGAATTAAAAGTGATCCTATTAAATTAGCAGAGTATAAAGAAAAACACCGGTTGCAAAATTTAAAAAAGGAGAAATGACAAAGAAAAACTGTTGAACACATGGCGCCTCGGGAGCTATATACAAATAGAAAAAAGTGGAAAGAGTATTCGTCAAATTATAGGACAAAACAAGTGTTGAACCAAAACACAAGACCTTTTTTGCATCAGAATACACCTTGAACCACTGACGATGAAGGACCGCCAATTGTTCCTGAAGAAAATAGACGAAACATATACGAAGTCCAAAGACGACCAGAAGCTAAAAGAAATAGTCAAAGACAGAGAAAGCACAGAAACAAGCAATTAAAGAAAATTAATACCACTATTTTGAAACTTAAATCTAAAAAACACTCAGCATCAAAAATTTAAACGAGTTAAAAAACAATTTAAAAAGCCATAAAATCTGTTGAAAACATGGGGGAAGATATTACTAAAAAGAAAGAATTAGTAAAGAAAGCCTTTTTCGATGATGTTATGAAAATTCAACTAGAAGAAACCACTCAAAAATAAGAGTCATAAAGAAAAAGAGGGAATTTAAATAAGTCATATCTGGAAGAGTAGTGAACAAATACAAACTATGGTGAATAAAAAATAAAGCAGTAACATATAACAAAATTGGACATAACCTTTCAAAACAAAAAATAAAGAACGGAAAAAACGATTTCAAAAATTAGTTCAGAAGTTTTAGAAGATGATGCTAATAGCCACCAAGCAGCCGGAAAGAAGAAATTTATATCTCGGAAGCAAATTAAAAAAAAGAAGCGATACTGGCTTAATAGTTTGATAAAACCATTACAAAAAGTTTTTAAAAACTGTTCCACATAAAATCAGTTTACCATGAAGAGGATGATACAAGGACGGCAACGGCTTGTTTTGGGTGAGTAGGTAATTAGTCGGTTAGTCCGGCCATTTTCTGGTCCGGCGAGGGGTCTGNTTACCGTGAAGAGGATGATACAAGGACGGCAACGGTTTGTTTTGGGTGAGTAGGTAATTAGTCTGTTAGTCCGGCCATTTTCTGGTCTGGCCGAGGGTCCGGTCCCGAGGTGGCCGAACGAGAGGGAGTCTACTAGGGCTGAGCCGATACCGGTACCGATATATCGAAACCGGCAGATATCGTAATAATCAGAATTGTTCGCAATTCATGTTTAAATCGCCGAATTTATAAGAGATATTTTGCCGTGAGAATCTAAGATGATGCGATTTTTAANGCAATTCATGTTTAAATCGCCGATTTTATAAGAGATATTTTGTCGTAAGAATCTAAGATGATGCGATTTTCATCTTGCCATGATTGGAGTGGATTAGCGCACTATTTGGTGTTATTAAAATAATAACTATTTTTAAATTGGTTTTTACTAAATTACCTAACTGTCTGTGTTTATTTCTAAAGCAAAATTAGGCACGTTTTGCATGATTGTTTACAAAACTCATACACAACAAAACAATTGTAGCCACCATTTGCATTGACTGAATTTTATCTCTGTAGGCAAGCTTGCCACATGAACAAAACTTAACATTTAATCAGCGTAACACAAATTTACTATTAACAATAATTAATATTTATGATTACATCCATAAATATTTTGTCTTAGTAGTTTCATGTCCTATCCCAAACACTGCGATGCATAAAAAAAATAATGTAATCTTGTAATGTTAGTTACATGCTACACATTTTCTGCCGCCTAGCGGCGCCATTCCGACAGTTTGTCTTCTTTTTTGATAGTTTCGTTGGTTTGTTTGCTGCTGCTGTAGTAATATGACGGTGTTAGGTTAGGGAACGAACGTGGTGAAAGAATGTACGTTTGCCAGCAAAAAACCAATAATATGGCTGGAAGGAAAACTGACGTGTTTTTTTTTTTACCCTAAGCAACACGCAAGAATGCCAGGCTGTTTGCAATATTTGCAAATGTTTGGTTTCGAGAGGCGGTACATCATCGAGGTCGTATAGTACCACAAACTTAAAACGGTACCTTGAGGGTACGCGCCCTTTGAAGTGGAAGAGCTTAAAATTAAAACAGTGTCCTCCTAGGCCTGTTGTACAACTCTCAACACAACTTTCTGACAGATAAAACGCGCCTAACTATGCCATAATTGCGAGTACTTCACAAATTTCAGATAACGATTGTTTGACTACATGTTCATCTAGCCCTGATGTAAACAGGTCTAAACCGAAATTTCATGACTAGTATAAATTAATGGAAAAAAGTAAACCTTATCCTTCATCAAATGCCCGCACTGTGAAAATAAATAGTTTCATTGGAAAAATCATATACACAGACCTTTTACCATTTAGTTTTGTGAAAAACAAAGGTAGGTGAATACTACAAATACATTATACGCATAATTCATATGTGCATCACATCTTACACATTTTTTTACATCAATTTAGATCATTTTTGTCTTAAAAGTATGCTTAATTACTAACTAGTAAGTGGTTCCTAGATTTTTATTTATATTAATAGTTTGGTCTATCACTGAAAACAATAAAAACCAAGTCCATAACATTTTTTTTAACTAAATGTTTTACAAATACTTTAAATTTTTTGAAACATGAAAAAATGTTATTTTTTCTTGTTAAGGCAGTATTGGTATTGGTATCAGCAATATTGGTAAGTTTGTATCAGCAATATCGGAAAAGGCTCAAAAACCATATCGGCTCACCTCTAGAGTCTACTGTTTTTTTATCAAATACTATCAAACAGGCTCGGCTTCGCCCGGTAACAATATAGTTCTTACAGCAATTCTTTGCAAGACAAAAATAGTTACCGTGAGTCATCCTTGCAAGATAAACATATGCTATCAATGACTTTTCTGTAGACCTTTTTGAGAGCTACAATTCTGCAGTACATTAATTTGATGTATCTCTTACGGTTTAGTCAGCGCAAGCCGTGTAAGCGCCCGAAAAGCGGTTTTTTACGACTTGATTACAAACTCAACATTTCTCTACTATCATTACATTAAGTATAAATGTATTATACACCAAAACCTTCAAGAAATTCTCCAAATGATGTTGAAAACCGTATCTAAAGCGATTAAGTTGTGTAGAAGTACTAAGCGAATACACAGACAAACGCGGATAAGCGACTTTGTTTTATACTATTTACAGATGTTTATTAATAAAGGCATAGCATAAAAATCAAAACCATACCACAAACAACTGATTAAATATACAATCTGTCAACAAAAGCACATAATATGAAGATATATAGTCCATTCATGGTTTCAAGATCACAAAATTTGTTTGGAAACTTTTTAGTTGGATCCTCATACATGTCAGCCTGTTTTTTTTAATAACTTGCTTACCACAAAGGTATAACTAACTGATTAACTTTAAAGTATTATATTTTTGAATAAATAAAACATTAAGATGGTATCTTCTGTAACTTGTAATATTTATTTACATAAGTTATACTTAATTTTCAACACTCCCGTCGCTACAACCGAACAGAAAGTAAGAAATACTTCACAGTTAAACCATTTCCTAAACTAGTTTTTTGGTGTGCTTTTTTTGTAAATTAAACATTACCTCTTGATATACNTTCTAGTGTTTTAAACAAACCTTTGAAAAATCAACCTAGGAGTAACATGTCAGCCTGTTTTTTTTAATAACTTGCATACCACAAAGGTATAACTAACTGATTAACTTTAAAGTATTATATTTTTGAATAAATAAAACATTAAGTTGGTATCTTCTGTAACTTGTAATATTTATTTTGTATTCAATATGAATTAAAAATTGTCAGGGCAGCGATGTTGGCAACAGAAAGTAAGAAATACTTCACAGTTAAAACATTTCTTAACCTAGTTTTTGGTGTGCTATTTGTAAATTAAACATTGCCTCTTGATATACTAAAATTATTAGGTAGCAGTGAAGGAAACATATTTAGTTGTTATAGTTAAAAAAATCAGCGCAAATTACGGTGCGTACGCCCTAATGACATGGTGTTTTTTTCGTCAGAGGAAGAAACTTGATTAGGCGGAGCAGAGCTTGTCGCTTTCTTTCTCTCTCTCTCTCTTTCTCTCTCTGGAAGTTTCACACCACTGTAAGCAGCAGGAAGATTATACATGTTTTCAATTTTAGTATATTTCATACTTATTGAAGCAAAAATAATGATTTTTGANAAGCAGCAGGAAGATTATACATGTTTTCAATTTTAGTATATTTCATACTTATTGAAGCAAAAATAATGATTTTTGAATTTGTAATTTACAACTGAAACGAGACTTTATTGTTTAAATACTTATTATAATATATTTGGATGTGATGGCGGGACGGTTAAAAATCCAAAGTTGGCAGAAATGGCNATTGTTTAAATACTTATTATAATATATTTGGATGTGATGGCGGGACGGTTAAAAATCCAAAGTTGGCAGAAATGGCGAGATGACATGGCATGTTGCCGAACTAGGTGTTAATACTTAAAATTACATCACATTTGTACACATAAGGTGGTAATTATTAAGTTTAGGGGCTTTTCTGAACGAAATGTCCTAGACCAACAAAAGTAGCATTAATGGGTTCTGTACAGCTTACCTTGTTCATATTTAAGAGGGGGGTCATGTTAAAATAAGTAGAATGTACCAAATAAAATAGTTTAAAATACCAGTAATCTGCTGCTTTGTTTACTGCGGGCGCCACGATTCCTGTCGTCAGTAGTAATTCAGTAGCCATTGCGCCTTTGCCGGCATTAGTTGTGTTGTCCTAATGCGGAGGCTTTAAAACGGAGAAAGCAAAAAAGAGTGCTTTGGTGTGTTATATTAGCCTATTAACGAGCGCTTCAGTGCGAAATATNTAATGCGGAGGCTTTAAAACGGAGAAAGCAAAAAAGAGTGCTTTGGTGTGTTATATTAGCCTATTAACGAGCGCTTCAGTGCGAAATTTTAAGCTATGACGAGTGCTTCAGGTGTTATATTCGCGTATGTTGCATGCTAGTGGAATATGGTGTTTCGTCGAGTGAGGTAAGTTTGAATTGGCCGTTGACAGAGGAATTCTACCAGCCGCCTAGGTGAGTTAATTTATATTCTTTTGGTGTGTAATACGGTTCCTTTAAATCCCTAAAATCTTAAATGTGTAGTTTAGTGTAAAACCCCAAAATCTTACATTTGTTTAAAACCCTACAATCCTAGTTTAGTTTCAAACCTTTAAATCCTAGGTTAGTGTAAAACCCTACATTCCTAGGTTAGTATAAAGACCTTAAACCCCAGTTAGTTTAACGCCCTAAAACCCTACAATCCTAGGTTAATTTAAAAAAAAATCTAAAATTGTGATTCACGCATTGTGGTGTTAGGTTAGGTGAGCACATATTACGAAATTAGTTGTACGTTAATAACCATAGTATATTCGTGTTCTGCGTAATTAGTAGAGTGGAAATATACCACTTTTCGGGGGTTTTTTTTTTCTTTTTACAGAAAAGCCCCTAACTGGATAATTACCAACTTAAAAGGATATGAAAATGTGAAAAACAATTGTTTATCCTCAGTTATTTCACTAAAACAAAACAAAAAAAAGTATATTACATACACAGCACATCAAGTATGTTAGGAACCATTGTGTTAAGAATGGTTAAAAAGAAAGGTTCTTTTTTATGACCTGAAACATTCCAGACAGTTCAGGAAAATCAGAATGCTTACCATCTCTACTTTCGACAGACTGCGACGTACTATTTTCTGTTAAGGCAACTGTACGAGTTGCAATAGAATACCTCTAGCACCACTGTATTCAATTTCTTTTAACAAAAGTTCATGATCCACCATGCCAAAAGCTTTGCACAAGCCTACAGACAGTACTGCTGAAAACCCTCCGTCTATAGAATTTTGAATTTTATTCACAAAGTTGAGTGTAGCATTACCTATAGTACTTCTTCCCCCCCATATCTTCCTGAATTGCCAACCCCTTCAACACCAACTTCTCTCAGGGCCACAGTGGTGTAGTGGATAGACTCGCCTCCCACCCAGGCGAACCGGATTCAATTCCCGGAGGGGTTGCTCCAGAGCTGCTCATCCTCAAGTCGCTTCACCCTCATCGGCTCTCTAGATCTCGATGTTAAAAGTTGTCCAAATTTCTTCACTCACTCTCCAACTTCTCTCGCAACATATTCCACTCCCTCAATGTGCTGACCAGCATGGACTGCCTTCCCCTGTCTGTCTGTGTCCACAACCTCTGAAACTTCCTACTGTTTCTACCTCTTCCCCCTCGTACAGACCATAGGCTAAATGTCAACTTAACTTCCCCCACTTTCCAACTCTATACGCGACTCTGTGCATCCTGATCAGCCTCTCTATTCTTTGCCAACCCTCTAGGGAGCACCACCACACATCCATCATTAAGGATGACATAAAATTCCTTTCATCTTCACCTTCTCCGATTACAGTTAATCAACCTCGCTATCTTTCTTTGCACTTTCTCCATCTCCCATACCTCCTTTTCCACATGCGCCCCAGACTGCCGTAGCACATTCTATTATCGGCCTAATCATTGCTTTATACGCCTTCTCCTTACACTCCCCACTAACCCCCTTCAAGACACATCCCAGCATCCCCCAAACCCTTCATCCCTTTGGTACAATTTCTGTACTTGCTTCTTCCACCTAACTATAAAACATTAATAAAACACTGATAAGAAGATTTGTTTCTATTTCACACATTAATTCAAGATGATGTTAACATGTGAAACTACTGTTAATAATTAACTTCCAAATTTGCAGCGTGATAACAACCAATTCTAGTGTTGAATTATTTGCAGAAACTCATAGTGAATCTTTTCAAAGATTGGGTTCAAAAGTGCTCACTTTAGAGTGAGCAGCCTACACATTCCTATTGTGCAGCACATGCTTTATGGTAAAAAAAAAAAAAAAAAATAACAGAACCTTAGGACGGGCAGTTTACTTTTCTTAGTATAACTGTGACAAAAATGTCACACTTGTTTAGTTGTATAGTCTATTCGTGGTTTCTTCACTTTTTGAACTAAACCTTTGAGAAACACTGTCTCTTCTGAAATTCCATTTTGGAATTCCCTGTTTTCCAGGGAGAATATTACTATTTTTCTTAACTATTTTCAGGACCAAAACCTTACATTACGATATTTTTTCACTTTGACATAACAAATATGCTATCAGAAAAGCAGAATTAAGTGACACTCCAGCAAACCAACAAAGCAAGCAGGGCCAACATATTATTCAACCTGTCTACATTTCTCACAATATACACTATTGACTTCACACGAGTGCCCATTAGAAATACAAAAATACTTTATTTTGTCCTATGTTACTTAGCAAAAAAGTATTATTGACAGTTCACAAACTTTAAATTGAAATTTTTAATCACGTATGCATATAATTAAATGACCCTATAGTCACACAACTAACAACTTTTGCAGAGTAGCAAATTTACATTTCCTCTGAACCAGGTGAAAATTCCCTGACATTTCCCTGTGGGTTGCCACCCAGAAATATCACCAGATGTATGACGTGTTTGGATATTTTCTAAAAACGCCATGTATCTCAACATTTTATACTTTTAAGATAAAATTACCTATTTTTTGATTAAACTGAACATTTACTTATATTTTACCTATGGATTATATTATTTTATTTATAATTAACATCAATATAAACGGACAGAAAATAGGTGTGTTGGTGATGCCTAGCAAGAAATAGTTTTTATGCAAAATATTTCTACATTGTGTGAGCACAAATAGTGCATCGTCCCTTTGGTGTAATTTTCTGCTTGACTAGGCTTTGTTTCCATGAGGCGGAGGAATATCCTGAAAGTAGTGGTAATTTTCTAGATTAGGGGCTTTTCTGAAAATAATAAAAAACACTCCAGAAAGTGGTATATTTCGACTCTACTAATAACGTAGAACACGAATATATTGGGGGCATAGCTTTAAAATAAGTACAACATATTTTTAAAAATTGAACAAGTTTGTGAGGTAACTGTTTCTGACAGTTTGTTTACGTTTTGAACGAAACGTTTTATGTCAACAGAAGTTGTTTTAATGAATTCAGCATAGCTTACCTAGTTGATATTGAAGCGGCCGTACTGTTAAAATAAGTACAACAT
>NQII01006320.1:62999-82179 GCA_002778355.1 Clitarchus hookeri
GTACAATCCTAGGTTAGTTTAAAAACGTAAAATAGTGATTCACCCATCGTGGAGTTAGGTTCTGTTAGGTTAGGTGGGTACATGTTAGGAAATTCGTCGTACGTTAATGCCCCTAGTATATTCGTGTTCTACGTTATTAGTAGAGTCGAAATATACCACTTTCTGGAGTTTTTTTAAATTATTTTCAGAAAAGCCCCTAAACTAGAAAATTACCAAAGTAGTATATTAGGAGGGCTTCAGAAAAATTAGAAGTAGCTGTGAGTGCACTATATTCACTCATTACAATTCACATGGTAGTTTTCTAGTGACTTAAAAATAAGAAAAAAAAATTCAAATACTTATTTACAAGTGCATTCTAAAAAAAAAACTTAATTATTACTGTGACAGAATATTAATGTTGGAATAAATTAAAAAGTAGACACATTAAAGTATAAAAATATTAATCAAATTGCGGGAAAAAGAATTTCTCAACAATATTTTCTAAAACGCCCTAAATACGAATTAGGTATAACTGAGTGTCGCTTTTAATCGAGTTTTTAACATGGAGGTTTTTTATAATAAAAAATGGGGTCCGTCAGATACACAAGAAAAAAGTCGCATAGGACACTTCCACTATATAGTCCACAGATGATTAAAAACAATAAACCAGTTAAAACAAGTGATTTTCACTATATACCAATACCTACCAAAAGAACACACTCCGTCCTGTCTCTACGGAAAAAAACCAATTAACAATGCATTAATTACAATCTCGTCCTTTCCACGTCAACGAACATGATTTTAACTAAGTCTGCAATATGGCGGGCCACGAATACTCTACCTGTGTTGCCAACGTAACCTAAATTAAATTGCACGGGTACAAGAAGGGAAATACAATATTTCTGTACTTTATAATAGTAAATACATTGGGAGAAACTGAGGCAAAGACCAATTCGTGCACAACGCATGGTATCGCGTCGCTATATTGTGACGACCGCTTTAGCCTTTTCAGAGCAATTATATAGCATTACCTTGCACTCTATGAAACTTAGGTTAAGGTTTGGTATTGAAGATGGTTTTGGCTCGTTGTGACCTTAAGTTGTTCGTAAAATTGCGAATATCCTTGCGATTGAGGATAATAAAACAGGAGAAGGAATGTTTCAGAAAGTCGTTATATATTAATTAATAATTCCAGAGTACTTATCACTTTCAACAATACATGAAAATATGTTACTGTCATTGTGACATATATATAAGGTTGTATGTTCAAGATATCTACTATATCTCTGTAAGAAAGATATATAAAACTCTTTGATATTGATTCTGCACATTGTAAAAAGTGTTTATATTTTATATGTAATTACTTTCTTAGTTTTATATACTGAACTAACAAATAAATATACCTCAAATATATGGAAAATATATATTCCTATCTAGTTAATTCATAGCAATTTCAGATTGCGCAAAAATTAATAAAATAAATTATTTAATATTTTTGCACTTGTTGTCAATTATTCAGCAAAATTTTCAATTTTTACTACTCTTAATTTTACAAAGCATTCTTATGCAATCAATTGCATTCGAAAAAATTAATACAAATTAAATCTTGTACTTGTAAATCACTCCATGATTTAATTTAAAAGTAATTATGTTCCTGGTTTGGTTTCTGTAGCTAAGCAAGTAGAAATTGAAGGTGCATGGCTTTGGGTGGGACCATTTGTGTTTTATTAGGGCCACAAATGGTTTTCCTTGTGCAATACCCTTCCTGGTTGACAACGAAAGGGAGCAAAGCCTTAATATACCATGGGAATACCATGGACGTCAAACAATAGTCTTTGAAGCACCGAGCCTAGACTGATGCAACTTTCAGAGCAACCAGCAGCGCCCAAAGGATACAGCAAAAGGCGTCTCAACCTCACAACAGCAGCAGGCTAAGCTCCCGAAAATAAATCCCTTCGCAGTATATCTGACGAAGCAGAAATAACCCGCCATTCAGAAAAGGCTGTATGAGAACATAACTCTGTCATAGAATACTGTCTGTGTGGTGGCTGACAGCATTCGATATCACACAACTCGGTGCAAAACTTCACAACTGCAGTGCATATCGTAAATCAACTGGAATACTAACACAGTGTGCTGCACCAAGCAAACGAAATTTCCATAAATCTCGTGATATTCCGAGTGCACGCAGACATGCACATGGACTTCCTGGAGGGTGAATTCTAGTGATTGCAAATATCTGTGATGAGAAGCTGGTTCATCGCAGGCCGAAACAGATGAGCGATAAATGAACTCGTCGTCGAACACCCACATGGGAGTAACACAGCGCCATACTATGATATGAAGAGCTTCGCGGGCTTTCATGTCAAAGTCAAAGTCCTCCACCACCCGACTGGGCCCGCTCATTGCTATCGCTGCCAATTTTTCAATCATGTGGCATTTGGTTATAATGCAGCACCCAGGTGTAGCTACTGCAGTGGCCTGCACACCACTAAAGAATGCGAAATTGAAAACGTCCATAGCAAAGTCGCAGCTACTGAGACACCAGTGTAATGAGCCGAGAGAAGCAGGGCTAATACACAAGCCCGCCCCCTCCAGACAATCAGGGTGCAGCACCAGTAGCCAATCAGAGCATATCTGCGCACCAACATATATTGTGCGCCTCAGCCACATATGCAAGTGCATCACAGGCTCCCATGGAGACAAAACCTGTGTTGTCCGATCCAAATGCCATTGTGCAGGTAGTCCAAACTGCTATTGGCAGCGACACCCAAGTCAGCCAGCACCCAGAGCTTACCAACATATTGTAGCCTCTCTGCAATTTGATACTATAACAGACAAACAGTGAGTTGATCAAGCACGAAAATATCACAGCGACGATTGCATTCTCGCTTCAGCTGGTCGATAATTTTGGCTATGCTGACAAATAAAAATAAAAAAACTACATTAAATAACTTTGAAATACATATACACTACATTATTTCACGAAAGCACGAAGCCTTAGCTCAAAAAAATGACGAATTATAGGCTATATGTCTGGTCATAAAATTAAAATAGTTGCAACCAACGAGACATATTTTACACACGAATCCCTCTTTTCTGTCCTGGGCTATATCATATATATAATGTATATGCACATATATCTTAAACACTTACCTCAGGTGTAATAAAGGGGCGGGAGAGTTGCAATTTTCGTCCACAGCTCTGGCAATTATCACGAAGTAATGCTTCCAGATTTTACCAACACTGGAAGCTGTAGGCATTAATCTAATATTAGGCTAGTCACGCACTATGTTTCACGCAATTTATGCTCATCCTGGGCGCTCGTTAACACAGGTGGGCGTAGATTTGCTTAATAACAATACAGACAAAAACCTTTTTCACACTAGGCGACATAAATGATAAGCATCCACATTAGAATTCTAGAAACAGAACAGCCAAAGGGATGTTCCTTCAAAGGTATCAAGCGACTATAAATTATCAAGATATGGCCCCAATTGATCCTTCTTTTAACCACCTTATTTACATCAACATGCTGATATAGAAGATATTGTTTTAGCTAAACATTTCACAACTGAGAATCACCTGCGAGTTGGACATGATCCATCTTTAGATCACTACTCAGTTCACAATGATTTCTATAATATATTTACAGAAACAAATGGCCCGTAAAAAATTAAAGACTACTCCAAAGCCGATTAGTGGGGCATCGCGGATTATACATGTGAAAACCTGCCGCAACTGAACAACGATTCTCTGCAAACAAAACAAGATTTTTAAGTAGATCTAAACCTCCTTACAAGCACTATACAGCAGGGTGGGACCGAGTGTGTGCCTGAAAAGACACAAAAACATGAACTTGATACATTTCCGCAGTATATTAGGGATTTAATTACGCAGAAAAACAGCCCAAGACACCAGTATTCAAGACATCGAGAAAGGCAAATTAAGTTGTACATGAATTAAATAAAGGTTGTCATTTCAGAGGAAGTAACACTCTGTCGGGCCTGTGTATGGGATGCTAATTTTTTTTGTGGCCTATCAAAACAACTGTTAAATAAGACAGATTAAATCTCGCCCTTGCAAACTATTACAGGTATCGCATTCACTTCTGAAGCAAATTTGCCAATTTGCTGGAAAATACATTCCAGCCAATATGGCAGAATATATAAGTCTAAGATGGATTTACGCCTGAAGAGAAATTTGGCTTCCGACAAAATCACTCGACAACACACCAACTTGTGCCAATACCAGATATATAAAACATGCCTTCAACTGGAGGGACAAATTGTCGCAGTATTTTTAGATATTGAAAAGGCTTTTGATCGCATATTTCATGATGGCTTACTTTATAAATTATATGAATTAAAATCTCCCGATTGCTACATTCAATTATCAGGCAACTATTTTCACTGCAGAACTGCTTTTGTTCAAAACAAAAGGGCGAAAACAGACAGCATAACTATTTATGCTGGAGTGCCACTGGGCAGCATTCTTGGTCCTGTATTATTTAATGGTTATATATATGACCTACCGAAGCCTGACAACCAACTGGTGAAATTTAGTAGCTATGTCGACGACACTGTCATATTCAGTCGTTCCTGTGACCTCGATTTAGCAACACAGAGGTTACAAATTTCTAGAACAACCTTTCAAGAGTATTACAAAAATTGGAGGATTAAAATTATTGTCAGAAAAAGCGAGGCGATCGTTTTAACGAGCAGGACACTACCACAAGCTGCAAATCGCCAGCAAATTACACTTTTCGGTAAACTTTTGCCCCACAAAGTTGTTGCAAAATTTCTTGGCGTCCACATTGACCTAAAACACACCTGTTGACATGGCCAAGATTAGCTATGGTGAATTTCCAGTCTCGTTTAAGAAAGCCAACTTTACCCTCTGTGTTACCAGAGTTGAGAATGTAATAACTATGTGCCCGGCGCCACAGCTCTGCTGTGAGCTGATGATATGAGAGTCGTTTCGGTTGATGGCCTAGGGGATCCTCTGGTCAACACTCCGTCACTCACCATGGCGACGCTGTAGGCCGCCTCGCACGCCTTAATTAATTAAAAATAAAACACTTACGAACGATGCTTACTGCAGACACAACTATAATACAAAACACGTGGCCTTAATGGCCTGGAAACTGCGAGCGACCACGTGGTCTTTACAATGTGAAATCCGAATGCACTTAACATTTCTCCGATGAGAATAACGTCGCTCTCCCCTCGGCGCTATGGCAAATAAAACAATGATTCGGTTTGTGACGTCGATGCTAATGGATATGAGTTCAACTGATGAAGTATGTACAGAGGGCCTATGCGGAGCGAGAGACTTACACGTCTGGATGCGTTGAAGTGCTGCCGAGAACTGGGGGGAAGCATGGGCTGGCTTCCGCTACCTGAGCGCAGCAGACGCCACGCGGCGAAGCGATGAAACACAATATACCATAAAAAATTATAATGAGATGAAAGTAACACGAATTAAATTAACCTAAGATGACATAATTTTCCCTTAAGCAAATACACAATAAAAATGATTACATTAATTCTAAATGTCTCCATCATACCAGCCACAGTACTGCCAAATGCACAATGTCAAACGTCTCTGGCTGTGGCTGTGTAGACTCTCTTCCAAGATGACAAAAAAAAAATTAACTATATACACTGAATAAATACACTGACACTATTAATAAATACCCTGATAAAATACAATGATGAAATATTAACACTGATGCTATTATGACATACCCTGATGAAATACACTGATACTATTAATACATACCCTGATGAAATAATAACATGGAATAAATTAGAAACACTAATGCAATTGCACTGATATTATTACACACATCCCCACTTGTGCCCACAAGCTTGTTGGAGTGGTGTGCCTGGTGTGTGGACACGTCTGTGGCAGTTATAGTGGGCACAAAGGGCTTGTGAATGCGCGGTTCACGTCAATCTCATGCACGAAGCAATAATCTTGGATTAAAATCTGTACCAGTCATGCCGCAAACAGGAAACATGTGTCATGCTATGGAACCACGAGCAACATCAGTACATTGTGAAGGGGACAGGACGTTTTTCAAAACATAGCTAAAACACTGATTTTAGGTCAACAACAGGGAAAAATTTCCAGGGCACCAAGTAACAACAAAAACACTAGTGCAGCAGACAGTGTGCAAAACGAAAACTAGAAGTCGAATAAAAGCCAACCACCGCCAACTCCGTGCTGCTATTGTGACGTTCAGGAATACCATTAGCACAGTGCATGCCCTAAAAATCCCCACCTCGAGAAAACAAAGAACCACGCAAGCAGCAATTCGGGAAATGGGAAACAGAGGAAAAGGAGCTGGACGTTCCCGACACCCCAGTCCCGGACAATATTACCAACATTATACCTCAGCAAGCACTTATGAACCAGGTTTGCAGCAATCATTCACAGTTCAGGCACATTTTAGTGTTTATTAATGATCATTATTGCCCCGCATTAATAGACAATGTTGCCTCACAGTACTTCATACACCCTAGTATCGTGCATCCTACACATATCACTACAGCCGCTCACATAATTTGTTTAGCATCAAATCACACACCAGTACTGCACTAAGTCAAGTCACAGTGACAGTTCGTCTATGTGACCTTGAAACAATCATCATAGCAGATGTTAATCCCGGACATTATGGAAGATGTCATCGTTGGTGTACCGTGGCATATTGAACAAAATATCATAGTTGAACCCGTGGCACATCGCATCCATTTTGGCAGTGACAGACTGTATATTACCTTGACTGTCGGATACAATATCTGCTGTTCCTCTAGCGGACTTTGACAACAACATACTGCCAGAACACCAGGCAGCTTTTCAGCGGCTCCTTGACGTGTTTGCAGCACATGATGCCCTTCGTCAAACAACATTAGTTGAACATGCCATACCGCTATTGCGAGACAGGCCTATATACACTCCACCGCACAGTTATTTACAGCACCAAGCAAACATTATTAAACAGAAAATTCAAGAATAGTTTAATGATGGTGTTATTGAACCAACGAACTGCGACTTCAAATCCGCAATTTTACTGGCACCTAAAAAATACAGCATGTAGAGGTTTTGTGTAGATTTTCGGCCAAAGAACCAAGGGACACATTGTGTGTTACCACCATACACCAGTGACAAAGATATCCTCAGTTCCTTAAAGCAAGCCAACGTCATGTCATCCCTTGACCCCAAGAGCGGTTATTGGCAAGTGCCCGTCAAGTTCGAAGACTGTGGCAAGATAGCTTTCACGGCCCCCGACAGCAGGTGTTTTCAGTTCTGTGTCATGCTGTTCGGACTGAAGGGTGCTCCGGCTACCTTACATGCTATAATGGTCATAGTGTTGGACAGCCTCATCGGCGTATTCACACTCGCCTACCTGGACGTTGTGGTGATATGGTCGGCAAGTTGGGAGGAGCACTTACACCATCTGTCTTTTGTGCACGAGAGGTTCACAATCAACGGCCACACATGCGCAAATTCAAAATGCCACCTCGGAAAGACTAACATCGACTTCCTGGAGTATGTCGTCGATGAGGAAAGCATCAAACCCAACTCCAAACAACTGTGTCTGACGAGTACCCATCACCACGTAGGTGCAAGCAGCTCCAGAAGTTCTTTGGGTTAATAAGCTGGCTCCAGTAGCATATCTATGACTTTGCCGTCATTACCGCACCACTCGCCAACCTTCTGTCATCCCAGTGGTGGCTTCAATGGGATGGCTCAGTCGACGACTCCTTCCAGCATTCAATACCCTTTTTCGAGTGTGCCTGACCTTGGCGAGGTTCTTTGCCACAAAACACCTCTACCTACAAGAAGAAAATTTAGAATACTTTAAACCCCACTTAGCCAAATGGCCATCCGAGGCGGTGTCATTATACAGAAACAGATTAAATAAATTTCACACAAAGAATTAATGGGGCTTGGAAAAAAAAATTATAAGAAGAAATGNATGCGCAAATTCAAAATGCCACCTCGGAAAGACTAACATCGACTTCCTGGAGTATGTCGTCGACGAGGAAATCATCAAAACCAACTCCAAACAACTGTGTCTGACGAGTACCCACCACCACGTACGTGCAAGCAGCTCCGGAAGTTTTTTGGGCTAATAAGCTGGCTCCAGTAGCATATCTGGGACTCTACCGTCATTACCGCACCACTGGCCGACCTTCTGTCATCCAAGTGGTGGTTTCAATGGGACGGCTCAGCCGACGACTCCTTCCAGCATTCAATGCGCTTTTTCGAGTGTGCCTGACCTTGGCGAGGTTCTATGCCACAAAACACCTCTACCTACAAGAAGAAAATTTAGAATACTTTAAACCCCACTTAGCCAAATGGCCATCCGAGGTGGTGTCATTATACAGAAACAGATTAAATACATTTCACACAAAGAATTAATGGGGCTTGGAAATATAAATTATAAGAATAAATGATTAAATACTTGTTATGTTATAGAGTTAAAAACGGTGCCTCTGGCTCCATCCTTACCACCACAACCCTGCCGTCCATAGGAGACAGAGGGCTTGGTACATGAATGTTCTTTTACTTGATGTTGTGGCGTTTCTGTGTTCGTGTTTGTTTTATGTGTTGTTTATATCGTTAATGTATTGTCTGTGTATGTGTTATCTGAGTGGAGTGCATGAGCGAGCCCTTTCTTCTTCCTGCCTGCTCCCGCCCTCGCCAACCACTCAGGGTGTTGTATTTAAGTTCTGGTCCNCAGTGTTGTGTATGTTGTAATTATCCTGTTAAATTTCGCGATTAGTTATTTATTTAATTTTGAATTAAAATGTTATATTTGCAGCACCATTTTTAACTATTGGGATTTTATTTTTTATTTTTTATTTTGACATTGAAATGTTTGTATATATTTCTACCACTGACAAGTGAACTACTATGTGCTACATATCGGGAATTTGGATATGACGGGTTTACAAAATTCTTGGAGTTCTACTACGGGATACCTACAGACCGATGCCAGCCAAGGATGCCTCGGTGCAGTGCTCTAACAGCACGTTGACAATGGCAAACATCAAATAATCTAATTCGCTGGGGCCAAATTTTGACCAACTGAACGGGTGGTACGAAATCACGAATGTGAATGCTTAGCTGTGCTATGGTCCATTAAGAAGTACCATGCTTAATTGGAGTACCATTACTTCACGCTTCACCCTGGCCACCACTGCTTAGTCTGGCTCCACACCATGCACGAGGCACGCTGTAAGCTTAACATTGCTTATTCAAGCTTACAACTTCTTCATGGAGCATGTCCTGGACAGCAAAAATCAGATGGCAGATGCTTAAGCTAAGTCACTATGCGCCGACGTCGTGGTTGAGAACGACGAAGAGTGGGAGTAGATTTTCCCATGAACAGCACGGGAACCACAAACAGTAACGTTACTGTACGTGAACTATACCATTATGTGGTACAATTGCAGCTTGATTGCGCACTCACTCATGTGCAGAAAGACAGTTGCTCCCAGCAAGGTGTCGAGTGTTGGTGCGTAATAGATGACAATTTTGAAACATGTTCACCTAGTAAACATGATGTGTGGAGACTGTTTGTTACTGCCAGTGTTAGAGAGCAGGTACTGAAACACGTGCATGATAGCAATGTATCAGGAGAACCAGGTATGGACCAAACAATTCGCAGTGTGCGTGAAAATTTTTTTAGCCCGGACTAACGAAGTACACACGCAGGTACGTGCAACAGTTTGTTAAGTGCAGCAAATTCAAAGCACAGCGAGCTGACAGGGTACAACAACTGCCCTTCGAGACCTAATGGGACCCTACCCCATACCCTCGAAGGGGAACAGATTCATTGTGGTGGTCACAGATAACATTTTCTGGTGGGTTGAGGCAGTAACACACATGCCACGATGTTGCCTCACTGTACCTGGTGAGTTAGACTTTCCGTGGGCAGAAGATAGTGGTGGCCCAGCCAGCAGTGACACCCAAAGTGAATAACATTGGAGGGAGCACCAAGAGATATGTACTCACCACCAAGGTTTCCAGAGGTGTCCACTACTGACGAGGGTTGCNGCGAGGGGTGATGCACCGAGGCAGCACCACAGCAGGAATGCCACCGCCAGCAGAGGTTTCACCACCAGGTGATCAACCCCCTCTCAGTCAACAGCAGCAGCGGCAGCATTGAGACATTCAGCTCGCCTCCCACTCCCCTCCTCACTCACGACGAAGACGTCAACTAGCGCAGGCATGACTGACCTGTGAAGATGCCACCACATCCCACACCAGCTGAACCAGTAATGTTCAGGCAACCCAAGAGCCTCATTCACCCTACAGACCCGATGTCGTGGGACGGACCACAGTCTGTCCGTGCGGAAATTAATGATGTGCTCACCACAGACAGTCTCATCAAGAGGGGGGTATTTGGTGCAGAAGAGCACCCTGCTTTCCAGACTGTTTGCCATGCCGTGCATCCACCACAATCAAACTGCAATTGTGTGACCTCGGTAAACAATGCAGTGTAGTGTGGGAGGAGGAGAGTGCTGAGTAGGTCCACGCAACTTCATACCACTCTACCACCCTCTCGGTGATCATGGATGCATTATGACGAACTCGGCACATATTTACCATACAGCAGTGTAATATCAAATAATTAAATCCAAAAGAAAGATACCCCTATAGGCATTTCAGTTCTTTATTATGTTTATTTGAAATTCTCCATATTTATATTGTGTTTGTTCATGTACAGTGTATTAAGGTGTATTAATTAATTCATGTTTTATGCAAGGGTTCCTGTCCATTTATTTGTTAAAGTGTTTGAGTTCAACACAAAGTAGTGCAAGGTGAGTCGCATGCCGCTGTAGTCTGGGTCTCGCAAGGTTCTGTCGCCGTCGAGTGTCTAAAGGGGTCGGCACAGGCCACATTGCTCTGCGGGTACTTTCATGTTTTCGCGCCAATCATCTTTAGCTACAATATTATGATGTTACTTTCTGGAACCTGTTCTTTTCTACAAATGGAAACGCCACCCCTTCTGTCACAGGAATAGAATCGCCCAGGGAAACTTACCACACTAGTAATTCATTGTTGTGCACACATGTGTAATTTCGCAGTTTTGCCAATCTGGTCTTTTGCAGGCCAGAACCAGTGTAAGATTTTCACCTAGAATTGTGTAAAGTTTTGTGCAAGAGTAATTAAACGCAGGTTTTCAGATTTCGTGTTTTTCATTTCAAGCAATGCCATTGGGCGTTTCGTGGTCAGAGTCCACTTCAACCCACTTTCACCATAATTTTCATGTAATCTACCTTAATATACAGCATGCTCAACACAGAGTTTTTTTTATCAGTAAAAGGCGCGTGGGTCAACCTGAATAGGCCCACTTCATTTCGACGTATCAGGCGTAAGAAATGCCTCTTTTTCCTGTCCAGAGGGGCTCATCCAACAATTTCACCGAAGGACTAAGTACATCTGGTCGAACTTTCCGCCCTACCCTGAGATCATCATCAGCAACAATATACACCACCTGCCGACGGTGTTTAGTGTCTAGTCGGGTATCCAACTCAAACATGGTTATGCAGTCTCCACCATCCCCAAATCTGTCCAATGGTCACCTCAAAAGCTTTAATGTTGAAATTTTTATTTCTCAATTACAAATAATACATTTATTAATATAATTCAGAAACTGATATAATACAAATCTTCGCATTAATCAGAAGTAAAAAACAGTTGCAAGAGTACTTATTTTTAAATAAAAAATACAATGGATACAAACATTACTTCAAATATTGAATATCAGTAGCATTTTGGGTATTTCTTTTTTAAACAAAATTCTTTGTAACTGAACAAATATTTGTAATTACATTTGTAACACTTCAAACAACCACTACATATTTCTGTCACTGATATCACAGTTTTATATTTGAAATGTGTATGCTGAGTAATTATTTTCTTTACTTATTGTTTATTTGTGGCTGGTATGTTATTTAAACATCAGAAAATGTATTTTTATGTAATTATATATGTAACTCTTGCTGCTTTCAGTCACAAAGTCATTTTGTGTGGGCCGCTTTGCATAGAGGAATTTATTTGTTGATTGGTTGCTATGGTAAAACAAGATGTGAAAAATATGATGTAGAAATCTCGTGTTTGGCGCGATGTTTAAAGTCGTCGTTTAAGTATGCAGTTTTTAAGGTTTTTGGCGATCTTGGTTTTTCCCGTCAGGCAGTCGATGAACTAGGATCATCAGCCCGAGTGATATTTTTAATTTGCTTGTTAATTAGCAGAGTCCTGAACTGAAATGCAGACTGCTGATAAGGCGAATATGCGTGGCACTGAAGAGCAATATTTCAAGTCTGCACGCGCTACCTATGCAGATTATTTTAAAAGCCAAGTTTGAACTACTGCGATTGCGTGTGGTACAACAAAGAGACTCGTGAACTACGTGAAGTTCGAAAAACAAGCGAGGAAGACTAAGGTCCACTTCCAGCGTAACCAGTTACGAAAGATCTCGGTTGTTGTAGTAATCAAGAATTAAAGTTAAGTTTGATTTATTTTTGACATGCCATCTTTGAACTTCAGTTAATTCAAGTTGCTCAACCTATATGTCAACTGAGTTCTCTGTTATCCCAACTGAATTGGTGTCAGAAATTTATTAATTAATTTAATTCACATATTTTGAATTACTTTTAAATAAACAGAAGACTAAATTACGTTTTGATATGAAATAAGATACACGTACGAGAGGGCTGCGATGTTGTTAGCCTATGGACATTGGCAGTTGCAAGTGTTCCAGAGCTGCAAGTATCTTTGGTAAGATACTCAGGTCTATGTGGCAAAAATTTCATTCCGGTTGTGTTTGTGTGTAATATACACTTCACAATGAAATTTTAACATACATCTTACAAAGAACTGCAAAAAAAAAAATTAAATTTAATGCAACACTACAGTTCAGTATCACACAGGGACGTATATTCCATGTGTGCTAGGTGTGCGGTGCATGTCCTATTGAAACTATAAGTTTCTGAGAAAAGAATCCATGTATTCTTAGTACTTATATTCCAAAAAGCATTAGAGACAATGGGTGGAAATAGTAATGCGCTNCCAGCTGAACCAGTAACGTTCAGGCAACCCAAGAGCCTCATTCACCCTACAGCCCCGATGTCGTGGGACGGACCATAGTCTGTCCATGCGGCAAATAATGATGTGCTGTCCACACAGAGTCACATCAAGAGGGAGGTATTTGGCGCAGAAGAGCAACCTGCTTTCCAGACTGTTTGCTACGCAATTGTGTGACCGCGGTGAACAGTGCAGTGTAGTGTGGGAGGAGAGTGCTGAGTAGGTCTACGCAACTTCATACCACTCCACCACCCTATTGGTGGTAATGGATGCATCATGACGAACTTGGCACATATTTACTATAGAGCAGTTTAATATCAAATAATTAAATGCAAAAGAAAGATACCCCTACAAGCATTTCAGTTATTTACTATGTCTATTTGAAATTATCCATATTTATATTGTGTTTGTTCATGTACAGTGTGATAAAGTGTATTAATGTNAAGCATTTCAGTTATTTACTATGTCTATTTGAAATTATCCATATTTATATTGTGTTTGTTCATGTACAGTGTGATAAAGTGTATTAATTTATTCATGTTTTATGCAAGGGTTCATGTCAATTTATTTGTGCAAGTGTTTGAGTTCAACACAAAGTAGTGCAGGGCGAGCCGCATGCCGCTGTAGTCTGGGTCTCGCAAGGTTCTGTCGCCATCGAGTGTCTAAAGGGGTCGGCACGTGCCACATTGCTCTCCGAGTACTTTCATGTTATCGCGCCAATCATCTTTAGCTACAATATTCTGATGTGACTTTCTGGAACCTGTTCTTTTCTACAAATGGAAACGCCACCCCTTCTGCCCCGGGAAACTTACCACACTAGTAATTCATTGTTTTGCACACGTGTATTTTCGCAGTTTTGGCAATCTGCTCCTTTGCAGGCCAGAACCAGTGTAAGATTTTCACCTAGAGTTGTGTAAAGTTTTGTGCAAGAGTAATTAAACGCAAATTTTCAGATTTCGTGTTTTTCATTTCAAGCAATGCCATCGGGCGTTTCGTGGTCAGAGTCCCCTACATCCCACTTTCACCATAATTTCACGTAATCTACCTTAATATCCAGCATGCTCAACACAGTAAAAGGCGCGTGGGTCAACCTGAATAGTCTCACTTCATTTCGACGTATCAGGCGTAAGAAATGCCTCATTTTCCTGTCCAGAGGGACTAATCCAACAATTTCACCGATGGACTAAGTACATCTGGTCGAACTTTCCGCCCTACCCTGAGATCAACATCAGCAGCAATCTACACCGCCTGGCGACGGTGTCTAGTGTCTAGTCAGGTTATCAACCTCCAACATGGTTAAGCAGTCTCAACCATCCCCATATCAGTCCAACGGTCACCTCAAAATCTTTAATGTTGAAATTTTTATTTCTCAATTACAAATAATACATTTATTAATATAATTCAGAAACTGATATAATACAAATCTTTCCATTAATCGGAAGTAAAAAAACAATTACAAGAGCACTTTTTTTAAAATAAAAAAAGCAATGGATACAAACATTACTTCAAATATTGAATATCAGTAGCATCTTGGGTATTTCCTTTTTAAACAAAATTCTTTGTAACTGAACAAATATTTTTAATTAAATTTGTAACACCTCAAACAACCACTACATATTTCTGTCACTGATATCACAGTTTTATATTTGAAATGTGTATGCTGAGTAATTATTTTNTCAAACAACCACTACATATTTCTGTCACTGATATCACAGTTTTATATTTGAAATGTGTATGCTGAGTAATTATTTTCTTTACTTATTGTTTATTTGTGGCTGGTATGTTATTTAAACATCAGAAAATGTATTTTTATGTAATTATATATGTAACTCTTGCTGCTTTCAGTCACAAAGTCATTTTGTGTGGGCCGCTTTGCATAGAGGAATTTATTTGTTGATTGGTTGCTATGGTAAAACAAGATGTGAAAAATATGATGTAGAAATCTCGTGTTTGGCGCGATGTTTAAAGTCGTCGTTTAAGTATGCAGTTTTTAAGGTTTTTGGCGATCTTGGTTTTTCCCGTCAGGCAGTCGATGAACTAGGATCATCAGCCCGAGTGATATTTTTAATTTGCTTGTTAATTAGCAGAGTCCTGAACTGAAATGCAGACTGCTGATAAGGCGAATATGCGTGGNGATATTTTTAATTTGCTTGTTAATTAGCAGAGTCCTGAACTGAAATGCAGACTGCTGATAAGGCGAATATGCGTGGCACTGAAGAGCAATATTTCAAGTCTGCACGCGCTACCTATGCAGATTATTTTAAAAGCCAAGTTTGAACTACTGCGATTGCGTGTGGTACAACAAAGAGACTCGTGAACTACGTGAAGTTCGAAAAACAAGCGAGGAAGACTAAGGTCCACTTCCAGCGTAACCAGTTACGAAAGATCTNGTGAACTACGTGAAGTTCGAAAAACAAGCGAGGAAGACTAAGGCCCACTTCCAGCGTAACCAGTTACGAAAGATCTCGGTTGTTGTAGTAATCAAGAATTAAAGTTAAGTTTGATTTATTTTTGACATGCCATCTTTGAACTTCAGTTAATTCAAGTTGCTCAACCTATATGTCAACTGAGTTCTCTGTTATCCCAACTGAATTGGTGTCTCTTTAAATAATTAATTAATAATTCACATATTTTGAATTACTTTTAAATAAACAGAAGACTAAATTACGTTTTGAAATGAAATAAGATACACGTACGAGAGGGCTGCGATGTTGTTAGCCTATGGACATTGGCAGTTGCAAGTGTTCCAGAGCTGCAAGTATCTTTGGTAAGATACTCAGGTCTACGTGGCAAAAATTTCATTCCGGTTGTGTCTGTGTGTAATATACACTTCACAATGAAATTTTAACATACATATTACAAAGAACTGCAAAAAAAAATTAAATTTAATGCAACACTACAGTTCAGTATCACACAGGGACGTATATTCCATGTGTGCTAGGTGTGCGGTGCATGTCCTATTGAAACTATAAGTTTCTAAGAAAAGAATCCATGTATTCTTAGTACTTATATTCCAAAAAGCATTAGAGACAATGGGTGGAAATAGTAATGCGCTNAGAAAAGAATCCATGTATTCTTAGTACTTATATTCCAAAAAGCATTAGAGACAATGGGTGGAAATAGTAATGCGCTCTGCTGTTACTGAACGCCTGCGAAGTAAGAAGAGAAACAGAACTTGCACATTCTGCCATACTGCAGCCAGCTGATAATGTACAATCAGGGGTTTGAGACGGAAAAGGGGAAGGATATGCGCGCGCAGCTTGCAAGACGTGACGGGGAAGCAGCAAGAAGAGAAAGAGAGAGACAGNGGAAAAGGGGAAGGATATGCGCGCGCAGCTTGCAAGACGTGACGGGGAAGCAGCAAGAAGAGAAAGAGAGAGACAGTGCTAAGGCGTTTTGCAAGACCACATCCCGTTGTTAGAATCAGAATGTGTTCGCGGGGGGAAGGGAGGAATGTTACGGGAGCAGCAGAAAATACGAGATGGGAAGTCTAGTAGTCAATGCCATTGCGATTGTACGAGACATGAGATTCATTGTGCTGTGGCCTGGCATATTGCCCCTGCATGAAAACGTTCACTGGAGAGAGATGCATTTCCATGACCGACATTCTCGACANTGTGGCCTGGCATATTGCCCCTGCATGAAAACGTTCACTGGAGAGAGATGCATTTCCATGACCGACATTCTCGACAGTCGACAAATTGAGTTTAGTTTTTGTTTTAAACTGTGGTAATTTTTTATTGATGTAAATTGTATTGAAATGTTTTCTTTAAAAAAACCAACAGACAGTTTGTGTTTTTGTCGCATTTAAAAATTGACAATGGAAGAAAACGTGACTGTCAAACATTTGTTACAAAAATTATTATAAGAGCAAGAAAGAACACGACACTTACACATTTTTTCTGTTTCGCAGTTTGGAAACATTGATTGGTTGACAGGTTGTCCAGATTTAACTAAGCTTTTCTGTTTGCCTTGTTTGCTATTTTCGACAGAAAACTCTGCATAGAATTAACACAGGTTTTCATATTTAAATCACCTGTCAGTCNCTTGTTTGCTATTTTCGACAGAAAACTCTGCATAGAATTAACACAGGTTTTCATATTTAAATCACCTGTCAGTCACTCAACAAAGCCATTCAAAATCACACTCCATCATTTATGGAGCTAAAAATGCTTGGGAAAGACAGGATTGACATATTACTAAATGAGCAGCAACGACATAATATACTAGTCAGCACAACGAACAAGTAAACAGGAAGAGGGAAATTCTGAANAATGAGCAGCAACGACATAATATACTAGTCAGCACAACGAACAAGTAAACAGGAAGAGGGAAATTCTGAAAAGACGCATTGTTGCAGTTTATTTGGCTAAACAAGAGCTCTCATTAAGAGGTCATGATGAATCGGATGCTTCTGGTAAGGAANCATTGTTGCAGTTTATTTGGCTAAACAAGAGCTCTCATTAAGAGGTCATGATGAATCGGATGCTTCTGGTAAGGAAATTATTTGGAATTTCTTAATGTGTTGAAAAAGGAAGTCAGCAGACTTTGAAGCCATTATGCTAGACAAAACTTCTGACATACTGTGTTAGTCGCAGCTGCCAAGAGTTCTGTGTTACGTTCATAAAGGCAATGTTAACTAAAGATTCATTGGTTTTACCGACGTCAGCTGATGGCTTGTTTACTCGTGTTTAACACATTTTTAATTAATTTCCCATTGCAGAGAAGTTGGTTGGTCAGGGTTATGATGGAGCATCGGTAATGAGTGGTCATATAAATGGCTTGCAAAGTAAGGTTTTGTCAACATATCCTAAAGCACTCTTCACTAACTGCAATGCCCATTTAATGNTATAAATGGCTTGCAAAGTAAGGTTTTGTCAACATATCCTAAAGCACTCTTCACTAACTGCAATGCCCATTTAATAAATTTGGTTTTGCAACAAAGCAGCTCTAAAATAAACAAATTTAAATCATTTTTCCAAACTATGAGTGGCCTTTCTTATTTTTTTCAGCAGTCTTCTAAAAGAAGGTGCGTTTTACAGGAATTTGTTCGAAAAAAGTTGCCCCATCACTTGCCCCAACTAGATGGAAGTTCTCATCCAGATAATCGACACAGTTAAAGAACACACAGGCAAACTGTTAGACTTATTCGACAGTATTCTTCATAACACATATAATTGGGACAGTGCTGGATTGGTCAAATCTGAGGTTTTTTTTTCCGAAGAATGTTTAGTTAATTTTATTGTTGGAAATCTTTTCAAAATTGTTTAGTTACACAGATGTCTTATACAACATACTGCAAACAAAAAAGTATGGTGTCATGTATTGAAGCAAGAAGAGGAAGGATATTTCAGAACAGCAGCAATTTGACAGAGAAAACACATTCAATTTTTTTTTTAAATCGGCCATGACACAAAATTGTGACAACAGTACTAAACAAACAGCACAAAAACTTCCTTCTGATGAAATGAAAATAAAAATTTATAGTCGCTTATATTTTGAAATAGTTGATCACATTCTCTGTGAGATAGAACACAGGTTCTCTTCTTTCGAAAAGCTGTAATTTCTTCAGCTACTCTACTCTCAGGAATACGAGAATCACAAAACAAAATTTCCTGATCATCTTTTACATAAAGTCATTGATTTATGGATCACTCTTTGACTATGTTACTTTGAAAAATGAACTTATAGTACTGTACAGTTCATCTTAGTTCTCTTTCCCAATAATGTGTACAAGTTTAGTTTCATTAATGAACGAGCATGGCCTTAGTTCAGGGTTTAGTTAAGTGTATAAATTATAAATCTTAATAATTGACAATTCAGAGTACATCTTCTTTGGAACGTTCTATCTCTGCTCTTAAAAGAATAAACACGTACTTAAGAAACATGCAGTCACAGAAAAGACTGAGTGGGTTAAGTCTATTTTCCATTGTCTTCGAGTAATTCTTATCCCAGGAAAGGAGAATTGAACTGATGTACAAGTGACATTCATCTGTAAGTAAATCTGAAATGTCTCAAAGTAAGTTCTGTAGTAACTTAATAAACTATTATCACATAGGATCAGAAAAATTTGAGCTTATTATATATTAGC
>NQII01006320.1:83182-93373 GCA_002778355.1 Clitarchus hookeri
ATTACACAAATACATAATAAAAATGATAATACTTATTCTAAATGTTTTCATTGCACCAGCCACAGCATTGCCAAATGTAGAATGTCACATGTCTCTGGCTGTGGCTGGGCAAATTGTCTCCGATGACAAAACAAATTATAAATGAATTACAAACTAACACTATTGACAAATACACTGACGAAATAAATTGAATAAATAATTAACACTAATGCACTTGTGCCCACAAGCCTGTCGGTGTGGTGCGTCTGGTGAGGGCATACTGCGGTAGTCAGTGGGCAAAAGGACTCGTGAATGTGCGGTTCACGTCATGAGATTGAGAATTTCTTTTGTAACGTGCATGCCTCCACATATCGGCAGTGGACCAGATATAATCGCTGCATAAAAATGAATGTGTCATCTGATAAGCAGTGTAAAATAAGATATGAAATGGCGAGTTTTGTGCAGACACAAAAATATTCCTCAACTTCGCTCTGCCAATAGTTTAAAATATCTGTACGTTGCATTTGGCTTTTATTGTGAAAATATATTCTATTTTAGTGGAATTATACACCCGGAAATTAATGTCTTACGATCAATTTTTCGATTCACTTCTAATTCTCTTTGTCTTTCTTGTCCCTCTAAATAGTTATTATAACTACTGTGTGCAGTTCTTGTCATAGAAAAGTTTTTTAGGATGAGTACATATTCTGGATTGTTTTTGTTCTGTTTTAATGCATCTTTGACTGTCAATACAGCATTTAAAGTCCTCTCTGACATTGATGCTCTCTTTTTACCTGTTACTGAATATCGCCTTTCAACATCAGCATTGCCATGGGAGAGTGACAGTGAGGCATATACTGCTTTTGCAATTTCAAATTTCCCGACTCATGTCTTTTCAAAAAAAACTGTTTCCAGAATATGTTAATCCTCTGTTCCTTGCTTCCTTCTTCATTTTCAAGCTGAAGTAGTTTTAATTTATCTATTATCTTCACGAACATCTATTGGAAGACACTGAGCAATACATACATCTGGACAACTACGATTACTTTTCCCCTCATCCGGATTCATGCAGCGGAAATACTTGGGGAGATGGAGAGACAGGAGCTTTGTCCATGATGTGCTTACAAGCATGTACATAGTGTCTTTGCACATGTTTCAAGAAACAAATGTTGATCTTTTTCAGGTGCACTTTTTAATACTTCTGTAACACCACCTCCACAAACAATGTTCTTCAGTGGAAGGTTTGGCCCAGCAAAGATGAGAGGTAAGACTTTTCTTACCTGAATTTACCACTTCTGGTTTGCATACCCTGCTAGAGCCTGCAGCAACACAACAAGTTTACTGTGAAGAACATTTATCAGAGGTGCATCTTTCTGGAATGATCCAGTGAAACGTTTGGCACTAGAAAAAATGAAAAGCTATTCTGCTTTATTTATAGGTGATTTTAGGACTCCTACTATTCTCATGAAGGCAGTACTATTTTTTGATGGCAGGTCTCTTTTGTGGGGCAAATTTAAGAAAATATGACAAAACATCATCCCACTGTTCCAATAACATGGTTGCAGCATTTTCAATCCTAAGCCACCTTGATTTGCAGTGTTTGATAAACTGATGACCGGGGATGTTAAGGTCTTCTTTCATTATCTCTCAGGGGACCAGTCCCTATCATCTTGGATTTTCGCTATTTTTGCCATAACTTCAATTTAAGAATGTTTAGTGAAATTTTTCGAACATGTCATAAATAATAGTTTCTTAAGCAATATCAAACTATTAGATCTCTACTGCCTTGATCAATTTTTGACTTGTGAATGCCGGCAAGAAATAAGTAAATTTTTAGTGCAAGTGTTAATAGAAATGATACTAGCAAGAGTAGTCAAGTAATACATGCTTTATAACATGTGCAAAGTAATGGCACATGCATTGTCGATGCCCAAAATAAAATACAAAATCTGTGATACACATTACAGTTAAAAATTCTGAAGCATATTCTTCTAGCTTGTGCATACATTTAAAAAAAGCATTGTGTATTGTATGGGCACTGCATGATCCAACATCAACAAGACCTTTCCTATGAACTACCCTTATCTCTTAGTTTATGAGAGGAGTCACTTTTTTGTTCACATTTGGCCCGTCACTGCCAAGCAAGAGCAAATTCTGAAGGGGGAGACTTGCTCCATTCACAACATTCATCAACTTGTCACTAATACCTTCTGCTGTGGCTTTCCCGATGAAAAAAAGGTTTCCGAATGTTGTGAAATGATTTGTTGTTGAGATTCCAACGAATATCAAACAGTAATTTGAAGTTCCTTCTTGCCACCACCTGGTTTTTCGGAAATGAATCTGTATAGAAATTGTAAGGTTTAGTAGCAACTTTCTGTGGTTTACCTGATATTGCTCAATTAATTTTCCAAAATAGGATGTTGATTTTTACCACGTTATAAAAACAAAATAGTCGGAAAGACTACAGATATCAGGAAAATTTAGTAAAATAAAACAGACAGTTAGTGGCTGACTGCAACACAAGTGCAATGTGCTGGGCAATGGGTTCGCCACATCTCGATGCAGGAAATTAAAATAGGCAAACTTGATGGGGAGAAAGGCGAATTATTGAAATGCAGTGGAGGAAAATGTGACCAAAACCAACTTATTTACAACCCATAATTATTTTTTGATGAATGTAACAAATATTCATACAGACTTTTCCTTCCTCACCTATGAACACTTGCTGTGTAGCGTATTTTCATTGGAATTCCCATCTGAACATACATTCTTCACCATCTTCTTCACAATTTTTTCTGCTTGTTACCTCACCAAACTCCTTGTCTATTTGCTGCTTGGATCAACTCTTTTTTTAAAATCTGTTTTCTACATTGATTTTTTCAGGTTGAATGTTGCTGCAGCAGCTCTAACTGGCAACCTCTTTTGCAGGGATGCAGTAACTGCAGCAGCCATATTCTCTTAGGATATAAAAAGATCTATCAATTTTTATTTTATACGTTCCGACCATTTTCACATTTCAACCAGACAAAGAAGATATAGTTAACAACCCACCATATACCCTATACAGCAATGTGGCACATTGTGACAATTCATAAAAATTCTCCACACACATTGTAATGAAGCAGTATTCTTAATTTTCGGGACACGCGTTTAATTTTTCTTCAGCTATGCTAAGCTTCATAATATTTTTATCGGGTTTGAAATTAAAAGTAGTGGTGGTTCGTTTACCGCGATAGTTCGTTTATCGGGCATACATCTGCCGTTTCGTTTCGAACGTCGTAGTTTTCAGTTTTCGTTAAGCGTCAGAATTAGATTAGCTTTTTTCAGACCTCGTCGACAAGTTTTGTACAACGAAGTTTCGATAACGTGTGAAGAGCGTGCGTGGCATGCCAGGCCCTTATCAGGAGAGAGGGTGGTGATAGGCAGCACAAGTACACATGTGCCTCCGGTCAGTTGTTATCGAGGAGCCATTGAAGTTGTTGTTATCGAGCAGTTGAATCACGTCAGTCGTCAACTAATGCTCGCCTTGGCCATGTCGGGCTTAGCGCTAACCCCCACACCGGCAAAATAGACCTTACTAGATTATTTCTCCGCCGGTGTGGGAGGTCGCTGCATTTAAGTTTCTTCGGGCAAGATTTTAATAAACGAAATAATTCGTAAACGACTGTGGCGCTGTTCTGCACTGGTCTGTTTATCTGTGAACGATATGTACTCTGCATATCTGAACTTCGTATGTGAAATGTATCACTTCAATAGTAAATAAAAGTATGGAATAAAACCGGAACTTGACTTTATTTCATATTTAATTGGCGTCCATTTTACAGAGTCTCGTGTTACTCCGTCTTGAGCTNTTCTCCGCCGGTGTGGGAGGTCGCTGCATTTAAGTTTCTTCGGGCAAGATTTTAATAAATGAAATAATTCGTAAACGACTGTGGCGCTGTTCTGCACTGGTCTGTTTATCTGTGAACGATATGTACTCTGCATATCTGAACTTCGTATGTGAAATGTATCACTTCAATAGTAAATAAAAGTATGGAATAAAACCGGAACTTGACTTTATTTCATATTTAATTGGCGTCCATTTTACAGAGTCTCGTGTTACTCCGTCTTGAGCTAGTCAAGTGGAAAGTTATAGGTAGTCGGCAACTTAAAGTCTGCTGTAACTGTGCGTGTGCCACATTACATCATCACAAAACATGTACCTTGATGTAAAACCTCAACAAAGAACGTTTTATGGAAGGCAACAGTTGCACAATATAAAAAAAATAATTATTGCCAATTGCAGAAGTTACGAAAACAAAATTACCTTTTTAAAAAAGTGTAAATATTGTTGCTGACTTAATGTGCCCCATTATCCCCTTATGTTTTAATCTACATATGTATAATATGAAGGATTCTTACTTAATATGGAAATTTGCTTTCTGTATTTTCTCTTCTATTCACTTTGATAGATTTTGTTTGTTCTAATTAAACCTTGCAAGTATGTGTCTTGGCAGTTTTGGTGACAAATGCCATTAAATCATTGTAACATTACTTCATAATGATGCAGTATTCTTAATTTTCTGGACACGTGTTTCAATTTCGTTCGTTTTTCTTAAGCTTTGCTAAACTTCGTAATATTTTTATCGGGTTTCAAATTAAAAGCCGTGGTGGTTCAGTTTCCCGTGATAGTTTGTTTATCGGGCAGACGTTTGCTGTTTTTGACGTGACAACGTCTTAAATTAGGTTGCGGCTGGGAGTCACTTATGAAAAAGTGTAACGCTCGGTNCGGCAAGAAATAAGTAAATTTTTAGTGCAAGTGTTAATAGAAATGATACTAGCAAGAGTAGTCAAGTAATACATGTTTTAGAACATGTGCAAAGTAATGGTACATGCATTGTCGATGCCCAAAATAAAATACAAAATCTGTGATACACATTACAGTTAAAAATTCTGAAGCATATTCTTCTAGCTTGTGCATACATTTAAAAAAAGCATTGTGTATTGTATGGGCACTGCATGATCCAACATCAACAAGACCTTTCCTATGAACTACCCTTATCTCTTAGTTTATGAGAGGAGTCACTTTTTTGTTCACATTTGGCCCGTCACTGCCAAGCAAGAGCAAATTCTGAAGGGGGAGACTTGCTCCATTCACAACATTCATCAACTTGTCACTAATACCTTCTGCTGTGGCTTTCCCGATGAAAAAAAGGTTTCCGAATGTTGTGAAATGATTTGTTGTTGAGATTCCAACGAATATCAAACAGTAATTTGAAGTTCCTTCTTGCCACCACCTGGTTTTTCGGAAATGAATCTGTATAGAAATTGTAAGGTTTAGTAGCAACTTTCTGTGGTTTACCTGATATTGCTCAATTAATTTTCCAAAATAGGATGTTGATTTTTACCACATTATAAAAACAAAATAGTCGGAAAGACTACAGATATAAGGAACATTTAGTAAAATAAAACAGACAGTTAGTGGCTGACTGCAACACAAGTGCAATGTGCTGGGCAATGGGTTCGCCACATCCTGATGCAGGAAATTAAAATAGGCAAACTTGATGGGGAGAAAGGCGAATTATTGAAATGCAGTGGAGGAAAATGCGACCAAAACCAACTTATTTACAACCCATAATTATTTTTTGATGAATGTAACAAATATTCATACGGACTTTTCCTTCCTCACCTATGAACACTTGCTGTGTAGCGTATTTTCATTGGAATTCCCATCTGAACATACATTCTTCACCATCTTCTTCACAATTTTTTCTGCTTGTTACCTCACCAAACTCCTTGTCTATTTGCTGCTTGGATCAACTCTTTTTTTAAAATCTGTTTTCTACNTTAAATCGGTTTTCTATCATTGATTTTTTCAGGTTGAATGTTGCTGCAGCAGCTCTAACTGGCAACCTCCTTTCCAGGGAGGCAGTAACTGCAGCAGCCATATTCTCTTAGGATATAAAAAGATCTATCAATTTTTCTTTTATACGTTCCGACCATTTTCACATTTCAACCAGACAAAGAAGATATAGTTAACAACCCACCATATGCTCTATACAGCAATGTGGCACATTGTGACAATTCATAAAAATTCTCCACACACATTGTAATGAAGCAGTATTCTTAATTTTCGGGACACGCGTTTAATTTTTCTTCAGCTATGCTAAGCTTCATAATATTTTTATCGGGTTTGAAATTAAAAGTAGTGGTGGTTCGTTTACCGCGATAGTTCGTTTATCGGGCATACATCTGCCGTTTCGTTTCGAACGTCGTAGTTTTCAGTTTTCGTTAAGCGTCAGCATTAGATTAGCTTTTTTCAGACCTCGTCGACAAGTTTTGTACAACGAAGTTTCGATAACGTGTGAAGAGCGTGCGTGGCATGCCAGGCCCTTATCAGGAGAGAGGGTGGTGATAGGCAGCACAAGTACACATGTGCCTCCGGTCAGTTGTTATCGAGGAGCCATTGAAGTTGTTGTTATCGAGCAGTTGAATCACGTCAGTCGTCAACTAATGCTCGCCTTGGCCATGTCGGGCTTAGCGCTAACCCCCACACCGGCAAAATAGACCTTACTAGATTATTTCTCCGCCGGTGTGGGAGGTCGCTGCATTTAAGTTTCTTCGGGCAAGATTTTAATAAATGAAATAATTCGTAAAAGACTGTGGCGCTGTTCTGCACTGGTCTGTTTATCTGTGAACGATACGTACTCTGCATATCTGAACTTCGTATGTGAAATGTATCACTTCAATAGTAAATAAAAGTATGGAACAAAACCGGAACTTGACTTTATTTCATATTTAATTGGCGTCCATTTTTACAGAGTCTCGTGTTACTCCGTCTTGAGCTAGTCAAGTGGAAAGTTATAGGTAGTCGGCAATTTAAAGTCTGNTTTTACAGAGTCTCGTGTTACTCCGTCTTGAGCTAGTCAAGTGGAAAGTTATAGGTAGTCGGCAATTTAAAGTCTGCTGTAACTGTGCGTGTGCCACATTACAACATCACAAAACATGTACCTTGATGTAAAACCTCAACAAAGAACGTTTTATGGAAGGCAACAGTTGCACAATATAAAAAAAATAATTATTGCCAATTGCAGAAGTTACGAAAACAAAATTACCTTTTTAAAAAAGTGTAAATATTGTTGCTGACTTAATGTGCCCCATTATCCCCTTATGTTTTAATCTACATATGTATAATATGAAGGATTCTTACTTAATATGGAAATTTGCTTTCTGTATTTTCTCTTCTATTCACTTTGATAGATTTTGTTTGTTCTAATTAAACCTTGCAAGTATGTGTCTTGGCAGTTTTGGTGACAAATGCCATTAAATCATTGTAACATTACTTCGNTCTAATTAAACCTTGCAAGTATGTGTCTTGGCAGTTTTGGTGACAAATGCCATTAAATCATTGTAACATTACTTCGTAATGATGCAGTATTCTTAATTTTCTGGACACGTGTTTCAATTTCGTTCGTTTTTCTTAAGCTTTGCTAAACTTCGTAATATTTTTATCGGGTTTCAAATTAAAAGCCGTGGTGGTTCAGTTTCCCGTGATAGTTTGTTTATCGGGCAGACGTTTGCTGTTTTTTATGTTTATCAGGAGTCCGGTTATCGTTTCGTTTCAAACTTCGTAGTTTTCAGTTTTTGTTAAGCGTCAGCATTAGTCAGCTTTTTTCAGATTGTGTTAACAAGTTTTGGTTTGTACTACGAAGTTNGGGGGGGGGGGGGTGATAGGCAGCACAAAGACGCGCGTGCCTGACGCCCTTCACTTCAGGTCAGTGGACGATAACCCCCACATCGGCAACTAGACTTTGTTATTTTACTTCGCCGGTGTGGGAGGTTGCAGCAGTTATTATTTCTTCGGGCCAGTTTTCAGACACACGAATAATTAAGTTAACGACTGTGGCGCTGTTTCTGCACTTGTATGGTTATCTGTGAACGTTCGTACTCTGCATATTCTGAACTTTGGCTGTGGNACTGTGGCGCTGTTTCTGCACTTGTATGGTTATCTGTGAACGTTCGTACTCTGCATATTCTGAACTTTGGCTGTGGACTGTGTCGCTAAAAGTTAAATAAAGTATATAACAACTACTCTGGAACTTGAACTTATTTCTTAATTCATTGGCGTCCATTTTACTGAGTCTCGTGTTCCACCCTTGAGCTAGCAGTGGCAACGTAACATCTGCCGTAACTGTAACTCCTAACATTACAACTTTTGTAGCATTAGATGGCAATACATTCAAACACTGCCGCTTATGATATGTAAATGTGACAATAACAATAAAAACAGTAATACTTAAGCCAGCATATTTTTCTGATATTATTTTGTTTCGACGAAAGTGATTTTTTTTCCTGGTGCTATATATTTATAACCTAGACATACCTCGCAGGAAAAACATTTCCAGCTACATTGATGTATTCCTTCTCTTCCGCTTTTATAAACGCACACATTTTTCTTCCACAGCATATCATTTCTTCATTTTTGATGGTGTACAGTCATGATCCATCCTGGCAGTTTCTTCTTTGCTGTTCTACCACTTGCCACAACCACCATGGTATGCTCCAAAATGGAGGGAACGGTAACAACATCTGAATGCACACACAACACGGGCTAGAAAATTAATGCAGGAAATGTAATATATACCTTTTCAATGTTAAGAACAAGCAAGGCAAACATAACTGTGATACGTAGGACAGTTCAAGAACGTCACCAATACCACATCATATAGGTCAGTAATAGCCCTATCACAGTAATGGGGACTTTCTTGATATATCCGGTGTTTTAGACACAATGTGCATAGCTTTCTGAACAGAATGTTGGGTCGTTCCTTCCATATATAGACACACTCCGTATTACAAACATACGTTCGTGATAAACTGGAAAATAACACGTCAGTTGGGCCCTTCTTAAATTCAAGAATTGAATTATTTTAATGGTATCAATAAAGGCGTAATTGTATGCCACGAAAAATCGCTATTAAGGTTTCGGTGATCCAACGTTGGATCGGAAGAATTAATTAATTTCCTTAAAGTTTACTATCTTCATGTAAATAATTTGATGGAAAAAATATTTACAATCTGAATTCCATCAACGTACGTATGTCTGCATAAACATGAATTCTGGAGGCTTGCCTGCTCATGTGCTGTTGACCATGATCTTGGTCATCTTCAAGNATGTCTGCATAAACATGAATTCTGGAGGCTTGCCTGCTCATGTGCTGTTGACCATGATCTTGGTCATCTTCAAGACCATCAGCTCTAAAATCCCTATACATAATAATATTCCAAATATAAACAGTTCTGTCATCTGTACGCCACTGCTTTTGTTAGAATGTCTAAAGTTTTACACAAGAGAAAAATTACATTTTATTTGCTGCCAGAAACCAAACAAATAATTAATTTAAAATATGAACATTGTTATGGACGGTGTAATGACGCAGTATTCTTAATTTTCGGGACACGTGTTTCATTTTTCTTTCGCTTTAGTAAACTTCATAATATTTTTATCGGGTTTGAAATTAAGNAATTTTCGGGACACGTGTTTCATTTTTCTTTCGCTTTAGTAAACTTCATAATATTTTTATCGGGTTTGAAATTAAGTCATGGTGGTTCGTTTTACAGTGATAGTTTGAACGTCGTAGTTTTCAGTTTTTGTTAAGCGTAAGCATTATATTAGAAACTTTCAGACTGTGTTCGACAAGTTTTGTACGAGAAGTTCGTTTATCTGTATGTTGATGGCGCTGTTAAGCGGGACACAGCGCAGTTTGGATGACACTGCTGGCAGATGCCGGCTGCCGNAATTTTCGGGACACGTGTTTCATTTTTCTTTCGCTTTAGTAAACTTCATAATATTTTTATCGGGTTTGAAATTAAAAGTCATGGTGGTTCGTTTTACAGTAATAGTTTGAACGTCGTAGTTTTCAGTTTTTGTTAAGCGTAAGCATTATATTAGAAACTTTCAGACTGTGTTCGACAAGTTTTGTACGAGAAGTTCGTTTATCTGTATGTTGATGGCGCTGTTAAGCGGGACACAGCGGCGCTGCTGGCAGATGCCGGCTGCCATGCCCTTATCTTAGGAGAAGGGGGCGATAGGCCTGCACAATAAATACTCGGGGTGTCTATCGCCTAAAAAAGAAAAAGTAACCAACCATCAGGGAAGACGCATCGGGCGTGAAGAACTTCACCCACTCCGGCAAGCACCTGCGACCACTAAAGCTTTTTTTTTTTTTTTTT
>NQII01006320.1:93405-126712 GCA_002778355.1 Clitarchus hookeri
TAATTTCTCCTAAATTATTTCCGCTGGTGTGGGAGGTCGCTAGGATGCCAGGAGGGAGGGAACGAACGTCCCTCCTGCCTTCGTAACTTCTTCTTACGATGCAAGTTTTTCTGTGGCGCTGTTCTACACTTGTCTGTTTATCTGTGAACGGTTCGTACTCTGCATACCTGAACTTCGTATGTGAACTGTGCCACTACAAGGATAAATAAAAGTATAGAACAAATACTCCGGAACTTGACTTTATTTTACATTTAATTGGTGTCCATTTTAAAGTCTCGTGTACTACCTCTGAGCTAGCAATGGCAACTTAAATTCGCCTGTGTAACTGCGCGGCCAACGTTACAACAGGAAACAAAACTATTAAACCTTACGCAGAAATGGAGGGACAGTGAATTAAATAAGTGTTATGTGCAGGCATGTTGACCTGCAAGATGAGCATGCTTAGAGATTCTCCATATTAACGTGGAAAGTTAACTGTGTTAGGTTCTACTTCTGCCTACTTATACCTTTTACATCAGTCTAGCCATATTATGTGACATTATTTTGGTATTACATGTAAACAAATAAATTTCAAAATTTATGTGTAAATATATGTATTGCTTGTTCCACTCTAGCCATTCGTTGGAATTTCAAATTCTTGGCAAGAACTTNTTTATATAAAGTGAACATGAATTTTTAAAAAGTTCATTACCAACTTAAAGAACTGAACTTTCTGCAAGTTCATTTTGATTATAAACTTGCACAGCACTACACAAGCACCGCCCCTAGTAGCTGGCCCAAATTAAGTCTTTGCACTAGCCTCTCCATTAAATAAAAGTGCACTCTCTGCTTTTTTCATCCTTATACCTTTCTTCCAGGGACTCCGTTACAGCACAATCTCTTTATCTGATTACCTTTACCCTACTGGAAGTATATTATCTATTTATTTTGCAACTTCAGATGTCAGCTAGCAGCCCCACGAGTGATTGTCGTCCCATGTAACACAGGTTTAAATATTCCCAAACTGAGCACTTTCTATAAGTTAGGCACATCTCTATAATAAGACCTAAAATATCCTGTGCGATACATAACAGACTTCTCNCACAATATATTTTAAGAAAAATTAAACACAAAACTTACTAAAAAAATATTTATTAAGAGTTTCTTTTTACGTTCCTTACAATATGTTCGAAAATATAACTATTATTTGCCGATATTAAAACAGCCATTTTTTCAAACAAAGTTAACTGACATGAGAGGATGACAATGTTAGAGAATTTCACAAGACATCTATAGCTTATTTATAATAGCTTATAACACACAATGAAGCTGAAAATTGTGCACACATTACTGTTCAGTAAATAGCCTATATTGAATGGCATGTATGTAATCCTTCTACCTAGACCAACCCACTTTAATTTGGAAGGTGGTCAACTCAATTTATGTTTTTCATACACAAAAGATTAAAATATTATAAAACTATTAATAACAGGCAGCATGCACTGCCATGATGCTAATAAAAAACACAATTCCTAAAAAGTTTACAAATTGCAATTTTTTAATTACAATAAGTGCTAATAATTAAGGGTATGGTGAAGTGCAGAAGCCCATTTATACTAGATATGGTACAGCACTGGAAACAATAACATTTGTCCATATTTGCTTTGTACAGCTTGCCTGAAGCAATGCACTAGTTGCAATAAACCAATATCTCATCACCACCATACCATGGCAGTCATTTACAGTTCCACAAGTGACAGCTATACAAATGCAAGAAGAGTACATTATATTAGCAACATTTTATTTACCAATAACTTCAATGGAATGTCTTCTTTTTTGTTGAGAATGGGGAGGGTGTTAACAACCAATTATCTTAAGTGGGCACATAAGTTTTTTGTGACAAAAATAATGGTAAATTAAACTTTTGTTACAAATTATTTTACAGAATATGCATACACTTTCTTTCAGACTAAAACAGCCACTTTGATATATGTGCTCCAAACTAACCCATAATTTAATTCACAATATCTGGTTTTAAAATTGTGCAACCTTAGAATGTTAAAATACAAGTCTTTATAAAATCACTGAAGTTGCTATGTATTCACTTTGCAATTGCTGTGTGTACAGTCACATAATACTTACATAAGGTCTTTGGTAGTAAATTTATTGTTAATCGCAACAACTTCCGTGGAATCATTATCATCCACTTTCCACGAATTGCAAATGCAGCCTTGCCTACTTTTGAAATTCTCAATTAGTACAAAAGTTAAAATGTTAAAAAAGTAAGTAAATTGTTTGTGATAATTTTTATATAAATTACATGTAGATAAATTCCCATTTCTTATAATTATTAACAAGCGAAGTTCCCTCAAAAATAAAAGGACTCAGTGAGCAGCTCCTTTTTAGCAAACCTTCTAATTTGTGACTTCAAATACAATAAATATATAAAATAATGTTATTTCTTGAAAAAGGATATCATTCAGTTGACAAACAATTTAACTATTAGAAAATAACTTTAAACAAAAAGTATTACTACGATGAACCACTACTTTTCATCAGAACTGATAATTACTATCACATCTCTCAATATGATCATGTATCCACATTTATCCAAGTTAAACCAAATAAACCTAATCAAGAAAAATTACTGTACAATTAAAAATATGTATAAACTAACCACTGATGTTTGGCAGAAGATTCATCAAAGTAACACCAGCTTACGTTATTTACATTCTTCATTATACGAACACAAACCCTAATTTTACTAAAAAAAATCCACATTAACTGTAATTTTTCAAATTAGGTTCACCTTACTACTTCTTCTGAGAGCTGCAGTTGCTTTCTGTGCCTTTGGTAAAAGGATTTCAAAAAACATCTGTTTGTAGCAAATGCCAGACTGGTTGTTCTACATCACAAGCATACTTCCAAGACACTTGTCCGACAGCTGTGCTCTCAATTGAATTGTATTCTTGCTCACACTTAGCATTAATGTAAAGTGGGCCAACTTAAGCTTTTGTTGTCGGTGTCTATGGAATCCCCAAGTGTGACAGATTGGCAAATGTAATGCTGTCAGTACTGACGATTCTCACAGCAAAATTCTAAACATAATACCTACAGTGGGTCTGCTCCCTGTGCCTCTTCAACTCCAACACAGATGTAATCTTTTCTAGTAGCCACTTCCAGTAAAACAGTACGCAGTTCTGATGCAAGGAAGGTTTTGTGTAACAAGGAAAGTAAACGTTTCCCATGTAAACTTAATACGAGTGAAGTTTAGAAATTAAAATATGACTCGTGTGCAANAACAAGGAAAGTAAACGTTTCCCATGTAAACTTAATACGAGTGAAGTTTAGAAATTAAAATATGACTCGTGTGCAATAAAGTGAGCATTAGATGATAAAAAAATGTATTTTAAATGCTGTTGGAAAGAAGAGAAATCGGGCNCTCGTGTGCAAAAAAGTGAGTAGTAGATGTTACAAAATGTACTTCAAATGCTGTTGGAAAGAAGAGGAAATTGGACTTCCAAATTTTTTAAATGCCACGAAAACCAAACAGAACGCGATAGAATGAACGCACATTGCAGACAATAAATAAGACATTTTTTTCTGGTGCTATGAATAGTTTCTAGCAAAATCATATGTTAAAACGACCAGAATTAGATATCACTTAAATGGCAGAACATTGGGACTCAAATAATCAAATATTAGAAGCTGCATTCCTATGCCATGTAATTTTCACAAGCATATTATTTTTAGGTTACGTACAATGTATATTGAATATCTCGACTCTAGAAAAGATACCTTACATGCATGATGCCACTAGTGCGGTTACATATTCCTAAGTTTACAGTTTCTTAATTACAACACTTTTCTCATGCATGGCCGCTAATTTTTTACTTCTGCTAACAGATATAGATCAAAACATTGTNCACTTTTCTCATGCATGGCCGCTAATTTTTTACTTCTGCTAACAGATATAGATCAAAACATTGTCGATTAAATAATTATTTGCAATATTATGGAACACAAAAAAAAAAAAATGTTGATTATTTATTGATTCACTGAATTGTAATATTCGTGTAAGAATTGACGTTTATCAATGTACCCCAAAGTACTTATTCTTTATGTTTGTACCAATGGCTCAAACTTGGAACGCATCTCTAATATAGTTCAAATTATTGCCACTGAAATGGTTATTGTACGTTGAAAACTCAGATGCCGGCACCACCCACCATGTTGCAAATGGATTTATGACACCAACATTTGTCTGTAAACAAAAGTCTATGCTAAGGCATGAAAGAAATCTGCAATTTTGCCTTTAAATCAGTTTAATAGCATACCAATCTGCAAAAACGGATAAATTAAGTAAAATGGCAAACCCTGCTTTAAATAGTTCCTGGGAAACAAAGCATGACCATCAATAATTTTTGAATAGATTATTTCACTTACACTAACATTTCTAGTTTCTGCTCGTGGAATTATTATTTTTTGTTATTCTACATTCTAAAACAATAACTGGGGTATAATACTAAAAAAAGAACCACGTCTCAAATGCACAACAGAGTATTTAGCATTAATACCCATGCACATCCTAACGTCAAGGTGGTATAAAGTGACAAATGATTAAATAATTATCATTAAAAAATATATATCTAATATGCACATGTATCAAAGAACTGAAGAAAATTAACTATTCATATAAAATACAAGTCATCTTTATAATTTTGACTCCAATCTGCTACATCAACACCTTCAAAGAAATCATCAGACATGCTGCTTATTTCTTCTCTATGGCAAGGCAGAGTAGTGAGTCTTACATGTTCCAGAGCCTTGCATACTGGCTCGCCTTCATTATAATCACAAATGCACATACATATTTTTCTCAGTCTTTTTGAAACAGTTTTTACAGATGATAAAAATTTACGTGCTGCCCCAATGTGAAGTATGCTAAGAACTTCAAGATTACCAACACCAAGAATATTGATCACTGCACTATCTTCCAACCAACTACAATAATTTAAGTTAAGAATCTTCACGTTCCCACATTTAATGATGTCACCCAAATCAAGCCTTGTTAATTTCAAACATTCCTTTAAGCACAGAAGTTCCAAACAGCGAAGTTTATATAGGTTTCTGAGCATAAAATTGCTTACATTTGTTTCACTTAAGATCAATTCTCTAACTGAAGGACAATACCTGACTAAATTACTTATACAGTCACCTGATAAATCACTCTCTGTAAGGTTTATATGCTGGAGGTTTGGACAGCAAGTGAATATCTGGCGCCATGTATCATCATCTAAACAGATGATGCATACCATATGCAAGGTTTTTAGCTGCTGCCATGAACCATGTAAAAACATATTTATATAAACATCAGGAGTATTTATATAACAGAGAGATAATGTTGTAATACTTGGCAACTGGCCAAAATTTGGAGGAGTTTTACATCTTTCTAACTTCAGACTTTGAATTTGGTGACATTCCGATAAAACATCAACCCATTCCAAATATTTCTCATCCGCCTCCTCGTCCTCATAAAGTTTTAAGTGCAATTCTGTAAGAATATGCCTTACTACATACAAAAACTTAAGGAGATATGCTCTACTTGCAATAAAATCAACTTCCAGNATTCTGTAAGAATATGCCTTACTACATACAAAAACTTAAGGAGATATGCTCTACTTGCAATAAAATCAACTTCCAATTGTAAATTCTGGAGTGAATGGAAGCTGTTCAAGAATTCTTTAAACACATTAACCATATTAGCATCAGTTACAAATGTTATATCTAAACGCATTCCTGTGAGCACATGAGAAGTTGTTGATAGAACATAACNATATTAGCATCAGTTACAAATGTTATATCTAAACGCATTCCTGTGAGCACATGAGAAGTTGTTGATAGAACATAACTTAAGTTTCCCACATAATGTAAATTACTACCAAAAATTTGCAGTGATTTTGGTCTACTGGCACTCTTCACCAATTTTTTGAGGGGTTCAACATAGAGGCTATCACATAAGGGAAATTGAAGGGAAAAATCTTTCATGTATATCAAACCACTCAACAAAGTAAGACGCCTGTCAATATCCCTAAAATTTCTCACAGCAAAAGAAGAGAGTTTTGCTGAATGTGTAATAAATGTTGCCATTTTTTCCAGTGAAAAACAAAATGAATCTTCTGCAGCAAAGCTCTCCAGCTTTGGACAGTATTTGCATAACGCCTCCAGGATGTCACCTATAATGATATGGTCGAAGTGTAGACAGTGGGAAAGATTAACATGTCTAAGTTCTGGCATTTTCTTTAGGCAATGTACTATCTCTTTGTGTGAATAATATTCATCAGGACAGAATGGTCTGTTGATCCATAGATGTGCTTCCATGGAGGCCTTCCTCCACCTCTGGCAGACGNTGTGTCGAGGTAGCTCAGTACCTTTACCAGCATCTCCCATGGCAGGCTGTCCACAGTTGCCACGCCCTCAGCCATATCTTGTAAATACAACACAACCATGGCTAATTCCTATAAAACTCGTCCAAAAGTGCATGCCACAACATGGAAACACTTTAATAAAACTATAAATTCAATGAATTCATTATAAATGCTTTTTTATGATATATGAACCAAAAATACAACAGCCCGGCAAAATAAAGATGATAAATACAAGAAATAGATTGGACAACCACGATTTTCTCAACATTTTACAAGCCCAGTTGCCAATGCAATACCCTACATCTGCAAAACAGTCTATATGATAAATTTCACTTTTGTAGCTTATAGTTACTAAAATTAGAATTTCAGAAATAATTAAATGTGCACACACAGAGGTTCGGCTTTCAAGATATTGTTACAATTTGCCAGGGATGTATATGAGTTCATGAGAAATGAAGGTTTTGATAAAAAATATAATTAATTTAATTTCTTAATTTATTTACAAGGTTGTAAAAATATTACTTCAACCATTAAACTGCCTATCTCTACTATTTCAGTTATTATGCAATCAGTGAGTGCAATATTTTATGTCAATCTAAATTTAAATTAAAGTCCTTATCACTGTCTTTGTCTTAGCAAGTCACTTAATCCTAACTTGATTATTTACATACATACACCAAAAATATACACTAAACACAATTTTAAATTTCCGCCCCTCGTGGATCCGGATCCACTTTCCCACAGTCTAGCTTGTCTTTGTCTCTCTCTCTCTCTACATCCAATGCTCGCAGACTACATTTGCTGGTTACTGTCATTGCTCGTCGCTCTAATGGTACCACATGCCTGGTTCTAATGGCCATCCACAACTCCCAACACTTATTTCTTTGGTCTTCTCGGGGTCAGTTTCAATTACTTACATGGGCCTACAACACATGTCCCAAGAAATTTATTATCTTTTGGAAAATTAGCAACTTCTTAGGAAAAGTTACAAGTTGGCTGTGGCCACTTTTTGTATTACTGAGTTTTAGTCTGTTAGATGCTCTTCAAATGTCTTTCCTGTGGCAACAATATAATCTAGGTAACCCTGGCAGATGTCCAAAGGAAGGACTTTTTCCCTCAGGTGTTTGATGGTTGCAGGGACATTACACAGTCCAAAAGGCATAACTTTGAATTGCCAGGTTCCTTTCCCTTGTACACAAAATGAAATCTTCTTTTGGTGCTCTGGGTCCACCTCACACTGCTAGTGCCCACTCTTTATATCCAAAATGGAAAACAGATTTGAACCTCCTAGGCTGTTCAGTGTGTCGTCTATCCTTGGAGGTGGATAGTAGTCTATCATTGTCACGTTATTAAGCTGGTAGTAATCCACACAAAATCTCATGGAGCCAACTTTCTTCTTAACAAGTACAATTAAGAAAGACCATGGACAGAATGATGGTTCTCTCACAATAAACTCCTTCATTATCTTAAAATACCCTCAACTGTCTCATGTGAAGCTAGTGATAGTCATCTCGGTGGTTGCTTTATGGGCCTGTATCATTTTGATGGCAGGCTACATTACTCCTTCCAAAATCATCTGGTCTACAGGAGAAGACGTCACTACTCCCGGCAGTAACTCAGAGACAGCCTTTTCCTGTCGCCAGTTGACATTTTCTCTTGTTCCTACAAGCAGTTCCACCAGTACTGCTGAGAGAGGGGAATTTGATTTGATTTGATTTAGTCTAAAAGCATCAGTAACATTTGGAGGTACTTTTCTGACCTGCTTGCAAACCCTTATCACGGCACCCTCCTCAGGAACTGCACTATCTGTCAAATGAATCATTATTACAGGAAAACTGTCAAAAGTTTAAGAGGCAAAGTGCTTGCTACAACACTGCTTGGTTCAATTAGACCCAGTGTGTGAAATTTTTCTTGACATTTGCCCATTACGACAATTTCACTAGAAGCCTGTTGTGAAGTGACAATAGACTACTGGGCAGCTTATTGGCGAGGACAAATCCTGCTGCATTGACACCTCCAACTCAGTACCGTCTACATATACAAGTCTAGTATTATAGTTAATTCCATATAAGAAGGCCACATTCTGACAGTCAGTGAGTGGCAAATTGAAGTATTCAAAACAAACAACGTGCCATTTACAAAATCCTGTATCAGCTGATGTACGAACGAACAGAAATTAATATTACGTTGGCTATTCTGAGAGCAGTGCCGACGCACATCAGAAAAGCAGAAAATACGCGGATAAAAAAGAGTTTGTGGATTAATTAATACATTTTATTTTACATGGTCATAAAACCGTAGTTTTTAGTTTTAGAAACGAAACTTTGTGAAAAAATAGAAATTATAGGTGTTTAAAATGAGATGCACAATAAAACTATCCGTATCCAAGTAAAACGCAATTTCAAATCCTTTTTTCACGTTTCCCAACTCTCCAACCATGTGCTGACATCTTGTGAGGTACAAGCGCACCAACTGTTACAACACGCCCTTCCACGCTATTTGTTATCCATATCCCNGTGCTGACATCTTGTGAGGTACAAGCGCACCAACTGTTACAACACGCCCTTCCACGCTATTTGTTATCCATATCCTTAACTACACCCAGAAACATACTATAGTTTTGTTGTTTAAAATAACGTATTTACGCGCATATACAAATGGTTTTATTTTCCCGTGAGCTCTGTATAATTTTTAAAGTAACATATATTTTGTGTACAGCATTTACGAACGACCCTACACACGTCCACCAAGCTCCGTTTACGAATGCAGCGCCCTCCCAAGCAATTCACTAATTGCCACACGTAGCAGCACCTCCTGGATGCGCTGACTCGCCTATACTTGACACACACCAATTGATGGCGAATGGATACATAAACGAAAAGGTGTGGCGATTGTCAACTGTCAAGAATGTGGCCTTCTTATATGGTACACAGTATGATACAGCACCCCAGCTTATGTAGTACACCAAACCCTAAAATACATTTATCCTCTATTTCTGCTATGAAAATATTGTGCTCAGGTCACCAAGCTTACTCTACTGTAGCATGATCACATTGGGGAGGGGGAAGGGGGGAGACCTAGAACATTTGGTCTTACAACTGTTATGGCAGCCCACATGTCAATGATCACCTGACAAAGAACATCATTCCGCTCCCCCCCACAAATATGGTGTCAAGAGTTGTTTTTCCACTTGTCTGGATGCCGGCTCTAAATGCCCTTAGCTGCTTCAAAACATTACAGTACAACTTGCCATTAATGGTTTATTTAACTAGGAGGTAATNCAGCATCTCCCATGGCAGGCTGTCCACAGTTGCCACGCCCTCAGCCATCTCCTGTAAATACAACACAACCATGGCTAATTCCTATAAAACTCGTCCAAAAGTGCATGCCACAACATGGAAACACTTTAATAAAACTATAAATTCAATGAATTGATTATAAATGCTTTTTTATGATATATGAACCAAAAATACAACAGCCCGGCAAAATAAAGATGATAAATACAAGCAATAGATTGGACAACCACGATTTTCTCAACATTTTACAAGCCCAGTTGCCAATGCAATACCCTACATCTGCAAAACAGTCTATATGATAAATTTCACTTTTGTAGCTTATAGTTACTAAAATTAGAATTTCAGAAATAATTAAATGTGCACACACAGAGGTTCGGCTTTCAAGATATTGTTACAATTTGCCAGGGATGTATATGAGTTCATGAGAAATGAAGGTTTTGATAAAAAATATAATTAATTTAATTTCTTAATTTATTTACAAGGTTGTAAAAATATTACTTCAACCATTAAACTGCCTATCTCTACTATTTCAGTTATTATGCAATCAGTGAGTGCAATATTTTATGTCAATCTAAATTTAAATTAAAGTCCTTATCACTGTCTTTGTCTTAGCAAGTCACTTAATCCTAACTTGATTATTTACATACATACACCAAAAATATACACTAAACACAATTTTAAATTTCCGCCCCTCGTGGATCCAGATCCACTTTCCCACAGTCTAGCTTGCCTTTGTCTCTCTCTCTCTCTCTCTCTCTCTCTCTCTCTCTCTCTCTCTCTACTCCCAATGCTCGCAGACTACATTAGCTGGTTACTGTCATTGCTCGTTGCTCCAATGCTACCACTTGCCTGGTTCTAATGGCCATCCACGAGTCCCAGCACTTATTACTTTGGTCTTCTCGTGGTCAGTTTCAATTACATGGGCCGATAACACATGTTCCAAGAAATTTATTATCTTTTGGAAAATTAGCAACTTCTTAGGAAAAGTTACAAGTTGGCTGTGGCCACTTTTTGTATTACTGAGTTTTAGTCTGATAGGTGCTCTTCAAATGTCTTTCCTTTGACAACAATATAATCTAAGTAAACCAGACAAATGTCCAAAGGAAGGACTTTTTCCATCAGATGATTGATGATTGCAGGGACATTACACAGCCCGAAAGGCATAACTATGAATTGCCAGGTTCCTTTCACTTGTACACAAAATGAAACCTTCTTTTGGTCCTTTGGGTCCACCTCACACTGCTAGTGCCCACTCTTTATATCCAAAATGGAAAACAGATGTGAACCTGCTAGGCTGTTCAGTGTCGTCTATCCTTGGAGGTGGATAGTAGTCTTTCATTGTCACGTTATTAAGCTGGCAGTAATCCACACAAAATCTCATGGAGCCAACTTTCTTCTTAACAAGTACAATGAAGAAATACCATGAACTTTCTGATGGTTCTCTCACAATAAACTCCTTCATTATCTTAAAATACCCTCAACTGTCTCATGTGAAGCTAGTGATAGTCATCTCGGTGGTTGCTTTATGGGCCTGTATCATTGTGATGGCAGGCTACATTACTCCTTCCAAAATCATCTGGTCTACAGGAGAAGACGTCCCTACTTCCCAGCAGTAACTTAGAGACCGCCTTCTCCTGTCGCCAGTTGACATTTTCTCTTGTTCTTACAAATAGTTCCACCAGTACTGCTGAGAGAGGGAATTTGATCTGATTTAGTCTAAAAGCATCAGGAACATTTGGAGGTACTTGTCTGACTTGCCTGCAAACCTCTATCATGGCACCCTCCTCAGGAACTGCACTATCTGTCAAATGAATAATTCTTATAAGAAAACTGTTAAAGAGTTTAAACAGGCAAAGTGCTTGTTACAACACTGCTTGGCATGTCGTCACCTTTTTCTGTTGGTTCAATTAGACCCAGTATGTAACAAATTTTCCTTGACATTTGCCCATTATGACAATTTCACTATAATCATGTTATGCAGTGACAACAGACTACTGGGCAGCTCGTTGGCGAGGACAAAATCCTGCTGCATTGACACCTCCAACTCAGTATCGCCTACTCTACACATACAAGTCTAGTATTATAGTTAATTCCATATAAGAAGGCCACAGTCTGACAGTCAGTGAGTGGCAAATTGAAGTATTCAAAACAAACAACTTGCCATTTACAAAATCCTGTATCAGCTGATGTACGAACGAGCAGAAATTAATATTACGTTGGCTATTCTGAGAGCAGTGCCGACGCACATCAGAAAAGCAGAAAATACGCGGATAAAAAAGAGTTTGTGGATTAATTAATACATTTTATTTTACATGGTCATAAAACCGTAGTTTTTAGTTTTAGAAACGAAACTTTGTGATAAAATAGAAATTATAGGTGTTTAAAATGAGATGCACAATAAAACTATCCGTATCCAAGTAAAACGCAATTTCAAATCCTTTTTTCACGTTTCCCAACTCTCCAACCATGTGCTGACATCTTGTGAGGTACAAGCGCACCAACTGTTACAACACGCCCTTCCACGCTATTTGTTATCCATATCCCTAACTACACCCAGAAACATACTATAGTTTTGTTGTTTAAAATAACGTATCTACGCGCATATACAAATGGTTTTATTTTCCCGTGAGCTCTGTATAATTTTTAAAGTAACATATATTTTGTGTACAGCATTTACGAACGACCCTACACACGTCCACCAAGCTCCGTTTACGAATGCAGCGCCCTCCCAAGCAATTCACTAATTGCCACACGTAGCAGCACCTCCTGGATGCGCTGACTCGCCTATACTTGACACACACCAATTGATGGCGAATGGATACATAAACGAAAGGTGTGGCGATTGTCAACTGTCAAGAATGTGGCCTTCTTATATGATACACAGTATGATACAGCACCCCAGCTTATGTAGTACACCAAACCCTAAAATACATTTATCCTCTATTTCTGCTATGAAAATATTGAGCTCAGGTCACCAAGCTTACTCTACTGTCGCATGATCACATTGTGGAGGGGGAAGGGGGGGAGACCTAGAACATTTGGTCTTACAACTGTTATGGCAGCCCACATGTCAATGATCACCTGACACAGAACATCATTCCGCTCCCCCCCACAAATATGGTGTCAAGAGTTGTTTTTCCACTTGTCTGGATGCCTGCTCTAAATGCCCTTAGCTGCTTCAAAACATTACAGTACAACTTGCCATTAATGGTTTATTTAACTAGGAGGTANCTCTAAATGCCCTTAGCTGCTTCAAAACATTACAGTACAACTTGCCATTAATGGTTTATTTAACTAGGAGGTAATAATTCCTTGCACACAATCCTGCAAATGTCTACAGAAACTATCAATATGAATCTGACACGGCAGCAAAATTGATGTGCATTTTTTGGCTGCGTTTAATTTAATGATTTCCACTGTGATAATGCTGCTCAGTCTCAGGATAATAACCCTAAACCCATGATTCACCATCAGTTAAGAAAACAGAGATGATGTTGGGGTTGGGGTTGTCTCCAATTTGCTGTTTGAATTTCGCACAAATACTATGAACATTCCAGCAGTCTTGGCACATGGTTCACAGAAATGAGTCATGTTCAGACCACCTGCATTGAACAGTCTCATATTACTATACCATGTAAATGAACACTGTGGACTGTATGCCTATGATCTGCAAGGAGAGCCTGGTAAACCTTTACTATAGGGTTAAGTGTGTTGGTGGTTGTCCAGAACGCTCATCCTCAACAATTGTTTGCCCTTTCTCAAAGCGTATGTACCATAAAAACTGTATTACTTGAGCTCATATAATGTCCAAAGGCCTCCTGTAACCAGTTTTTGAAACATTTCTTGCAGATTCTTTACTTGTTGAAATCCACCATATCAGCTGAAAATAAAACNCCTGTAACCAGTTTTTGAAACATTTCTTGCAGATTCTTTACTTGTTGAAATCCACCATATCAGCTGAAAATAAAACTGTTGAACCACTGAAACATATCCTTACAAAACCTCACTGAACAAAACAATGCATGCTCTCAGCTGCACGCACAGCAATTGTTATACAGAATCACAAAGCATACTCCTAGCCCTGTCTAGTGATGGAAGCCCATACTATTGTCTATTCTCAGTTTCTTAATACTTTTTGAATCAAACCTTTGAAAAACCACCCCATGTATGACGTGTTTAGTTATTTCATAAATATGCCATGTATCACAAGCATTTTATACCTCTGTTAACATGAAGGTATCTCATTTTTTGTGAAATTTAAGTTTTACCTGTATTTTATTTATAAATTCAAATATAAATAGTTCTAATGCAAAATATCATTAAAACTGGTTGTGCACGAATTTGGTACATTGTCCTGTGGTGTAATCTTAAACTTAGTTAATCTTGGCTTGCACGAGGTGGAGGAATATCCTGGAAGTAGAACTTTAGAAGGGCTTCAGAAAAGTGTGACGTAACAGAGAATGGATTATACATCCAGTACACATACTGCTGTTCAAATTCCCTAAACCTTTGAGTAGTACCTCATATTTAGCAGGCACATCCAACTTTTATATTACACTTTTCAACCATGCTAAATGCTTATTTTATGAGGGCTATTTTAAATTTAGATGCTGTCTCATCTCAGAAACAATTAAAACCTATTTGGTACTTCAATGCCAGAATTAAATTCAAAAACTTTGACCAGTTTTGATTTGTTATTTAGGTAGGTAGCACCAACTGTAGAAATACAGTTCTAATCTAATGTCTCAGAAAATAAACTGTAGAGATTCCTTCAAAATTTTGCACTCAAGATGTACTATGGTAAGCCACCCTAAAAATGTGTTACATGTTGCCAGGGGTGTATCAAGAGTTTGTGAGAGATACAGGTCTTAATAAAAATAAAAAAGAACAACATATAATTTTTAAATTTATTTACGCTACAAAACTACACATGGCTATTACTTACAACATTCAACTACCAATCTCTATTATTAACTCTTGTTATTCTCAGTGAGTGTAATATTTAATTTCAATCTCAAAACAAATAGTCTAATAGTCAATCCACATAGTCTATTACCATCATTCCAAATGTCTGTCATTCACACATCCAGTACAATAGTCCTGGCAGTCAGTCTCACCCTCCACTGTACTGATGTTCAAAGTCCGCAGACTTCACTTTTGCTGTTCACAGTTGTCGCCACCATTTGCTGCTTCACTGGCTACGCACACCTGCCACTTAAGGTTGTACAAGGCTCCAGACTGTTTACTCTAAGGCCCATTGTGGCTTAAATAAACTAGCTGGCCGAATTCAGAAGGTTTCCAGCACCCCGAGTCTCGCTAATCAAAACATTCTTGCGATGGTAACCCCAGACATTCAAGCCCTTAGGCTTATTAATGATACCCTTGACACACTGCTTTGCAAGCTCGAGCAGGACAGGGCAAAAGAAGCAACACAGATAGGCAACCTGTAACACTGCCCCCTCCTCAAGTCTGTTTGTCCCGAATACTCAACATCCAGGCCTTCATAGAGTGCCAGTCGGTTTATGTAAACAACCAAGAGTTTTTGCTCAAGGGAACCACGATGATAAGTCCAAAAGGATTGATAGGGTCCTTCTCAACATCCCTGGTACCATAACCTGTAGTCTTCATAATGTTAGTGTCATACAGCCACACTACTTTCCTTTTCTGTACGTCTCCCAAGCTAATCCCTGGCCATGCAGACTGTTCCCCTTGGTGTCAGCTGAAGCTGTGGTATGTTCCTCTTCTGTTCCTTTCTGAGNCAAGCCCTTAGACTTATTAATGATACCCTTGACACACTGCTTTGCAAGCTTGAGCGGGACGGGGCAAAAGAAGCAACACAGATAGGCAAACTGTAACTCTACCTCCTCCCAAAGTCTGTTTGTCCCGAATACTCAACATACAGGCCTTCATAAAGTGCCAGTCGGTTGATGTAAACAACCAAGAATTTTTGCTCAAGGGAACCAAAATGACAAATCCAACAGGATGTATCACTAACTTGCTTCAAAATTTGATTGGGGACTTCTCAAAATCCCTGGTACCATAGTCTTCATAATGTTAGGGTCATACAGCCACACTACCTTCCTTTCTGAATGTCTCCCAAGCAAATCCCTGGCCATGCAGACTGTTCCCCTTGGTGTCAGCTGAAGCTGTGGTATGTTCCTCTTCTGNATCCCTGGCCATGCAGACTGTTCCCCTTGGTGTCAGCTGAAGCTGTGGTATGTTCCTCTTCTGTTCCTTTCTGAGTGCTTTCCTTCCCCTGAAGATGCATACGTGCAACTACATTCCCTAGTTGGACTTCCCTCATATTGTCCGAATTATCTGTGTAGTCTTCTTAGGCAGTCCGGCACCTGTATCCTGGTCCTTCTTTCTGCTAGGTAACTATTTATCTTCTGTTCTTGAAGTATGTTATTTCCAGTAGTTGTGATTTGGCTGTGTACTTATGTATCAAGTTTTGTTTTCATAATTAGTTTTCTTTGTAAAATGTAATTTGCTTATCCAAAATTATTGGCACCATCCTGGGCCATTATAAAATGGTGCTATTTTAGCACTGGAGAAACAGAAGGTTATATGTTTTTTATCCTTAAAATTAGCATTAAAAGAAAAGGAGAACCTTTTAAAGCTTTGTGTTAGTTACATGTATTATTAACTAATTTGGAAAGTTTAAATTAATGCATTTTGCAAAGAATTTTGGTTATAATGGCTTTGAACATTAGGGGCTGGATTATAGCTAGGGGACAAATGTTCCATAATACTGTATTGCACCAAGCATGACGTGCACATCATTGTGCAACGATATGCGGAACAGAGTTCAGTGTTCCCACATGTTGTGCATCATGTTGCTTGTTCTCAGCTCTAGACCAAGTGCACAGGTGCAGCAACAGCCCTGCGTCAAGTGTCGTACAGTGAAAACGGGTGTTGTCATGTTGCGCAGCAATGTCAGTGTAGTCAAATGAAAATCGTTACAACTCATTAATGCATATCAGAGCTTTCCTTTACTGTGGGATACAACTGACAATGATCAGACACATATGTGAAAGTAGTGAGACAATGGGCAACATGCAAATTTTGTCAAAATTGTTGAAAATGATACAAACACGTTTGTATATGCGTATGAAAATAAATGTGCACAGTTTGTTGCATAAAAATCAGTTTTGACAAAGTTATTTCAGTTTTAAAACAGTAACTTTCGCGGCCTCTGTCACGTGGCTGCGGAACACTCTCTCATTGGCTTGTCGTCTCTAGTCTGTCATACGCCGGTGAGCGATCCCGGCAGGTTGCGAACACGCAGCACTAATATGGAAGGAAACTTTGTGAAAGCGCAGTCTGATAATCTGCCATGTGTAGATACCTATATGGTTCTTCATTACATCAATTCCCATTGTTTTGGGGAACCTGAAATAAGAGGTGTAAAATTACGAAGGTAAGAACGTGTCTGATATCGCACAGTCGTGATCTTCAAAGCGACTCTAGGCCTACATCACATGTTAAAACTTATTTGTTTGTACGTTTTATTGAATTACGTATTATTATTATTATCATCTGTGTTTATGTTTGCAATTGCTAAGATTCAAAGTAGGAAATTAAAATATGGAATAGGTATTACATTCACAAGAATAACACAACTGTAATGACGGCGACTGCAGTGAGCGTACTGTGTTGCCATGCGCCATGCTTGATGTCTGATAAATAAGGTTACAAATATTTCCGGATTCTAAACCACGTTTCAGTAATCATAAAAACTTATTTCGCTTTATAAATGTCGGATAACGAGCAGTATGGTGACAGTAGGCCTAAAGCTAGCACGCTAATCACTACCCGACACCGTACAACTTCTTGAGCAGCTGCGGGCTGGCAGGCAGAATGCTGCGCTGCCGGCTGGCAAACCTGTATTTCCACATTCCACCTCGTTTATAATCACTATATCGAGGCCACAATTAGTGTTTAGAAACTAAAAAATAACTTGCTTATCTTATTGTTTCCTATGTTTTGTGTACCATATCTATTATTATTAATGTCACGATAGCTGTGTTTTCACTTTATTTTTAAACTGTAAGAACTGTACATATAAGCTGAAAAAATAGATATGGTAGTTTGAGAAACACTTAATACCTGGGATGAAATTAAATACAGCAAAGAAAATCCATAATAAAAGTTTAAGAATTTGTTTTATTCTCAAAAGCTGTTTTCTTTCTGTATATTNAATACAGCAAAGAAAATCCATAATAAAAGTTTAAGAATTTGTTTTATTCTCAAAAGCTGTTTTCTTTCTGTATATGTAAGGGAAAGGGTTATAAAAGCAACACAGCTTACTTGCGTAGGCTAATTAGTGTCAATTTTGTGGGCCTCGTAATTTTTTGTAAAGTCCATCTCAGTAACTTAGAATAAAGGAGAAGGGCAAATATGAAAGTAAGATCATCCTTGATAAACATCTCTAAAAACATGCATTTTAGTTTCTTGAAAGTAAAAATTAAGTTGCTATTTAACTTAAATGATTAGGCTTATGAAAGCTTACTAGAGAAAAATCAAAACAACTTAAATTTATTAGAAATTGCTACGTTTGAAAAATACTGTACAATATAAACCCACCTATTTTGCAAGAGGGACACTTGAGTCCTTCCCAAATAATTTAATGTTTAATTTTCCTGGCGTAAATCGTGACATGATGATATTTAGGCATACCATGTGAATATAGCCTTACTATAATAGCTGTGCTCTTAAAACTAATGTTAGAAGTAATATTAAATTAATAAAAAATATCTATACCAAATTTTGTATGTTAGGCCTTACTTAAAATGTATAAACTGACAAAATGTAAAATTTACATTGTGTGGCAAAATTTTTTGTAAACATATTTATATGCCTTTACTGTTATGAAATATGTTAACATATTTTTTTATGCTCACGTCTACATCACATACATATTGCTAAACGTGTTGTGGGCGTATTAAACAATACCATAGTACCATAATGAAGGTTAGGTCTGATGTAAAGAGTATAAATTAAGAATTTCAGTGTTAAAACTGCCTACATAGGTGAAACATAAATACCTTAAATATAATTACGTATGTCAAAATGGTCTTCGCAAACAGAAAGAACTGATTTTGGCGAAACATCTTCAAAGTCTCGCCTAACTGGGTTAAACCATGTCTTTCTGTTTTTCGTTTTTTGTAACTAACAAATATTTTATCAGGTGTTTTGCGAGATGTACTAGTACATTGCGGTACAATACACCATTTCGGTGGTTTTGCTATANAAATATTTTATCAGGTGTTTTGCGAGATGTACTAGTACATTGCGGTACAATACACCATTTCGGTGGTTTTGCTATACCTGACTCTTTAGTTTCACTTTCCATTACTTAAAACAATTTCTGTATAACGAAATACGCATCACCNAAATACAGCAAAGAAAATCCATAATAAAAGTTTAAGAATTTGTTTTATTCTCAAAAGCTGTTTTCTTTCTGTATATTTAAGGGAAAGGGTTATAAAAGCAACACAGCTTACTTGCGCAGAACGCGTAGGCTAATTAGTGTCAATTTTGTGGACCTCGTAATTTTTTGTAAAGTCCATCTCAGTAACTTAGAATAAAGGAGAAGGGCAAATATGAAAGTAAGATCATCCTTGATAAACATCTCTAAAAACATGCATTTTAGTTTCTTGAAAGTAAAAATTAAGTTGCTATTTAACTTAAATTATTAGGCTTATGAAAGCTTACTAGAGAAAAATCAAAACAACTTAAATTTATTAGAAATTGCTACGTTTGAAAAATACTGTACAATATAAACCCACCTATTTTGCAAGAGGGGCACTTGAGTCCTTCCCAAATAATTTAATGTTTAATTTTCCTGGCGTAAATCGTGACATGATGATATTTAGGCATACCATGTGAATATACCCTTACTATAATAGCTGTGCTCTTAAAACTAATGTTAGAAGTAATATTAAATTAATAAAAAATATCTATACCAAATTTTGTATGTTAGACCTTACTTAAAATGTATAAACTGACAAAATGTAAAATTTACATTGTGTGGCAAAATTTTTTGTAAACATATTTATATGCCTTTACTGTTATGAAATATGTTAACATATTTTTTTATGCTCACGTCTACATCACATACATATTGCTAAACGTGTTGTGGGCGTATTAAACAATACCATAGTACCATAATGAAGGTTAGGTCTGATGTAAAGAGTATAAATTAAGAATTTCAGTGTTAAAACTGCCTACATAGGTGAAACATAAATACCTTAAATATAATTACGTATGTCAAAATGGTCTTCGCAAACAGAAAGAACTGATTTTGGCGAAACATCGTCAAAGTCTCGCCTAACTGGGTTAAACCATGTCTTTCTGTTTTTCGTTTTTTGTAACTAACAAATATTTTATCAGGTGTTTTGCGAGATGTACTAGTACATTGCGGTACAATACACCATTTCGGTGGTTTTGCTATACCTGACTCTTTAGTTTCACTTTCCATTACTTAAAACAATTTCTGTATAACGAAATACGCATCACCACTGAAGTAAACAAACACGGCGACTGAGGCTATAGCTGACTTGTGACGTCGCTGAGTGAGCAGGCGTGACAGGCGCGTTTTGGCACGCATTTCAAACGTAACATTTTCATTTTGTCATAACTTCTTCAAAACTAATTTTTAAATCATGATACTTTCTAAATACATTTCCAAAATATAAATGATTGAAAAACAATTGTCAACAAAAAATGTGCATGTTGCCCATTCCAAATACACAAAAGACTTAACTGGAACTCAAACTCAGAAAACTTTCTACCATAAGCTAGTGTGCAATAAATTACAATACAGAGGTCGGATTAGGAGCATCAACTTCAAATTGCATCAGTCTAATGTTCCGAATTATAGGATTTACTAACCTAAAATATTTACAGGGCCGTCATTTTGAAAATATGTGACTAAGCCACTTAAAACATGCAAGTTTACATGGCCTACCTTGGCGCTACTTGCGTCAAGAATTTGGTGGAAATTGGTTGTTCGCTCACAGAGATGACATAAAAAACGGTAATTATTAAGTTTAAGGGCTTTTCTGTAAAAAATATAAATAATTCACGGAAAATGGTATATTTTCACTCTATTAATGATGCAGAACACGAATATACTAGGGGCATTAACGTCCAACTAATTTTGTAATAAACTAACCTAGGATTGTTGGGTTTTACACTAACCTAGGGTTTTTGGATTTTACACTAACCTAGGTTGGTAGGGTTTACACTAACCAAGGATAGGGTTTTACACTAACCAAGGATAGTAGGGTTTTACACTAGCCTAGGATGTTTGGGTTTTACACTAAACTATGAATGTAGGATTGTAGGGATTTAAAGGAACCGTAAAATTCCTGGTATAATTCCTCTTACTTTAATAGACGTAAACAAACATATTTAGCAAGTTTTTAAAATATGTTCTACTTATTTTAACATTATGCCCTCTTGAATATGAACAAGGTAAGCTGTGCAGAACCCATTAATGCCACTTTTGTTGGTCTAGGACGTTTCGTTCAGAAACGTAAACAAACTGGCGATACTGCACATTTCGCAATTTTGTTAAATTTTTTAAAATATGTTGTACTTATTTTAAAGCTATGCCCCCTAGTATATTCGTGTTCTACTGATTACTAGAGTAGAAATATATTATAATTTTGAATTTTTTTTGTGTTTTTCAGAAAAGCCCCTAAACTTAATAATTACCAGTTGAAATGTTCCAGTGTAACATTTGGTGGGAATCGGTTGGTTAGATATGGCATAAAACCTCCATATTTTTCATGGAGGAAAAAAAAGTAATGTAGTAGCACATTCAATTATTGCATACTACCAATAAAAAAAAAGAGTAAATTAAATAGATTACATAGTTTCTTATATATAGCACACAAAACTAAAATGATTTTATAGCCACCATTCTAAAAATAAATGTCTCATACCAAAAAAGATCATATATTAATTTGGCCTACAAGAGTACATCTTCGCCAAATTTGTAAGAATGGGTTGATTGTTTCCCGAGATATAAGAAAAAAACTTTATTTGTTATTGGTAAGGCTATCTTACAAAATGGCAAAAAATGAGACTCTGCAGATACAAACTTGATGGTTACAATAGGTACTGCCAGCACACATAAGTTGGAATTTGTTTCATTAATAAAATATACTACAGAGTTAAAATATTTATACGGGTGGTCCTGAGGTGATTCCCTATGCAAAATAGTATGGAAACATTATACGAACAATTTCATACAGTAACTCGTAAGGGATAAGCCATCCTTGAAAATTGATATTTCAAATGGTTCTACTGAACAATAATGAAACCTACACACGAGATGAAGGAGCCATTCTGTAAATAATGTTGTCATTAACCAACACCTGAAACCTGTGAACAGTTGTGGCATACTATCATCCCTGTACAGTGAGAAAATAGGGGGTGGTATGTTAGCATCCCCCCAATGTGTGTGTAAGCCTTGGGTATTTCTGTAAGACATCATAATCATATGTACAGTAAGTTAATGCACAAATAATGTTACTTTGATGAAACACTCTAAGGCAAACAGTTTGCGAGAAAACAGACAAAGTTTGTAAGGATGCACTTGGTTGCCTGCCAGGTATGCAACCCGCGATATAAGGCAGGTCGTACTACGTGACGAGAGTTGCGAACGCAGCTATGAGCCAGCACCACTAGTGTGTGACAGGGTGTCGCTGCACTGTTAGTTCGCAACATGGAGAGACAATTCTTATGTGCAGAAATGGCGGATATGCATCTTGTGTTAGGTGCAGTGCGTGGTAATGCAAGAGCAGCACAACGTCTGCATGTAGAAACCTTTCCAAACAGATGTCATCCAGGTCATTGGATGTTCACGTCTGTGGACAGACAGTTGCCGAAACCGGAAAATTTACAGCGAACAGGTATGACACCAGCTTGATACACAATATCCGGACAGCCAGGTTTGAGGAGGAAATTTTGAAACGCATCACCAATTTGCTATCATGTTGAATAACTTGCACAATGGATGCTAGCCACTAAAGTGTGTTGGGTTCTGTACAAACAAGTGACACCCATATCATTGTGAAAAGGTGCAAGTCTTANATGCTAGCCACTAAAGTGTGTTGGGTTCTGTACAAACAAGTGACACCCATATCATTGTGAAAAGGTGCAAGTCTTACACCCAGCTGATTTCCAGCCATTTGTCATTTTTGCTGGCTGGTTTCTGCATCACTGCGCATACGATCCACCTGGCTTTCCTCGCTACATTATATGTACAGACGAGGCTGCTTTCACGAATGATGACATTTTCAACAGTTGAAACAGTCACGTTTGGAATGACATAAACCCACATGCAATGGCTGAACACCGCCATCAAGTGAGATGTGCTGTTAACGTCTGGGCCGGCATTATTGGCAACAACCCCATTAGACCACACTCCTTGCCGCCACGTTTGACTGGCCACCTTTATAGAGAATTTTTACAGGACATACTACCTATTCTGTTGGAGGACATGGATTTACACACACCCCAACGTATGTGGTACCAGCACGACCGAGCCCCTGCACACTTCAGTTTGGAAGCCCGTCACCACCTTACCGCCACATTTGGTGAGCGTTGGATAGGGAGAGACAGACCAGTGAGATGGCCACCACGCTCCCCAGACCTGATGCCACCTGATTTCTTTCTGTGGGGTTATCTCACAAAATTAATATAAGTGACCCCCATCAACACTGTTGCGGAACTTTGCGCCCGGACTACTGATGCCTGTGCAGTAGAGCACCCCTCAACTGGAATTGTCGGGGGAAGGGCTATTCCGGTTGAGGGAAAATTCCGGTTATGGGAAATGAGGGTGGGATGCTGTGAAAAATAACACATTTTTAGTCTGAACTCGTGTATTTTAACTTAAGAAATCAATGAGTGTAAATTATTAGTTTTATCCTTAAAGTTACAAAACCATTAAGAAAAAACACTACGTACTGTTTATGAAATGTGAGTCATAAAACTCCCGGCGCTGTGTTAATGACCTTCATTCTCAACCTTCTAACGGGGATTCTTATCTCTTCGCGAGTGTGTCTGCGTGAGTAAGCGAGATCTGGATATATTCTGTACCATATAAGAAGGCCACTTTTTGACAGCTTGGCAAAAGTAGCGCCACTATTTACATCTGACTACGTATCCTTCCGCCATCAGCTGGTCCATCACGTCGGGGCTGTATTTTTTATCAACACGCTGTTAGCTAATCCACTTCTCATTGTATTGTAATGCCAAACAAATTTTAAGATATTTTAAGACTGACATCTGTCTAAAAATATAAGTAGGTTATAAAAGTAAAAATATAAAATGTTAGATATTTGATAACTCTTTTTTAATTTGTCCGAGATAGTGAATTTGGGTTTAAATTTGCGAGACGGTCTGTTGCATCTAATATTGCACTTTGGACGTTATAGCTAATATATTCGAGTTGGAAATATGTGACGTGGAATAACGTTAGAATTGTTTAAAAACTATTCACGCATGTCTACGGAATCAAGGAGATGGGTTTCGAGAGAACAATATGGCGTATAATTTATGTAGACGAATGATTACCGGCTGAATATAAATAACTTGTACTCCAAATCGTTGTATATGAAATATATGTTACTTTAAAAATTATGCATAGCTCGTGGAAAAATATAACTATTGGCATATGTTTGTAAATTCGTTATATATCGCGCAGGAAAGACGTTCATTTCTGGCTGGTAATAGCTCGCAGAATATCCGATAGCGCGCAGCACGTCACGACGAAGTTTTGAGTAACTCTTTTTATGGTCAACAGATAGCATATTTTTTAAAGTTGATAATTTTTATGTTACAGGCTGGAAATATATTTAAAATTTGTGTTGTTTCGTCAAATTATTAGAAAAAATAATTCAACAATATTATGCAATATTTCTGTATGCTTTTGGAATTAATATCGTGGACGTGTTGAAAGCGAGGTTGGAGGGGAATGATACAACGTGAAAAAGCTTTCTGAAGTTAGCACAACTTCAGAAAACTTTTCCACGTTGTATTGTTCTATTGTACAATTCATTTTGATCTCCTAAACATAACTACATTATCACGAAGTTTAGTTTTTAACACTAACAACCATTGTTTTGTGACCTTGTAAAATAAAATGTATTAATAAATGCAAGAACTCTTTCTTATCCGCGTATTTTCTGCTTTTCTGATGTGCATCGGCAGTGCACTCAGAATAGCCAACGTAATTTTAACTTTTGTTCGTTCGTGCATCAGCTGATACAGGATTTTGTAAATGGCGCTTTGTTTGTTTCGTATACGTCAAGTTGCCACTCACTGACTGTCAGAAAGTGGCTTTCTTATACAGTATGGACCATATCATGTTACTGTTTGTGTTGACGTCCACCTGATAAAACTTCCCGAAGTACAGTGAATTCCGTTGACAGCCTTTCCCTTACTGCATGGCACGTAGGCACAACATACATCTACAAGNGAATTCCGTTGACAGCCTTTCCCTTACTGCATGGCACGTAGGCACAACATACATCTACAAGAGCAGGGCTGACGTATTGTAGACAAAGTTCACAAAGTACCGTATTTCGGCGTGTCAAGGCAGCACATTTTTTACAAAAAAAAAAAATGACAAAAAGTGGGGTGCTGGTTATTTACAAGATATTGTCATAAAAAAATTTCCCCCCCTAAACCATGTTCAGAAATTTGTCAACGAACAATACGTTCTAATGTTTTAACTTAATTTCTAAAGAAGTCAAAAAAATAATAAGAAATGAATAGCTCATCACGTGTGTTCAAACNTACAGGACATACTACCTATTCTGTTGGAGGACATGGATTTACACACACCCCAACGTATGTGGTACCAGCACGACCAAGCCCCAGTACACTTCAGTTTGGAAGCCCGCCACCACCTTACCGCCACATTTGGTGAGCGTTGGATAGGGAGAGACAGACCAGTGAGATGGCCACCACGCTCCCCAGACCTGATGCCACCTGATTTCTTTCTGTGGGGTTATCTCACAAAATTAATATAAGTGACCCCCATCAACACTGTTGCGGAACTTTGCGCCCGGACTACTGATGCCTGTGCAGTAGAGCACCCCTCAACTGGAATTGTCGGGGGAAGGGCTATTCCGGTTGAGGGAAAATTCCGGTTATGGGAAATGAGGGTGGGATGCTGTGAAAAATAACACATTTTTAGTCTGAACTCGTGTATTTTAACTTAAGAAATCAATGAGTGTAAATTATTAGTTTTATCCTTAAAGTTACAAAACCATTAAGAAAAAACACTACGTACTGTTTATGAAATGTGAGTCATAAAACTCCCGGCGCTGTGTTAATGACCTTCATTCTCAACCTTCTAACGGGGATTCTTATCTCTTCGCGAGTGTGTCTGCGTGAGTAAGCGAGATCTGGATATATTCTGTACCATATAAGAAGGCCACTTTTTGACAGCTTGGCGAAAGTAGCGCCACTATTTACATCTGACTACGTATCCTTCCGCCATCAGCTGGTCCATCACGTCGGGGCTGTATTTTTTATCAACATGCTGTTAGCTAATCCACTTCTCATTGTATTGTAATGCCAAACAAATTTTAAGATATTTTAAGACTGACATCTGTCTAAAAATATAAGTAGGTTATAAAAGTAAAAATATAAAATGTTAGATATTTGATAACTCTTTTTTAATTTGTCCGAGATAGTGAATTTGGGTTTAAATTTGCGAGACGGTCTGTTGCATCTAATATTGCACTTTGGACGTTATAGCTAATATATTCGAGTTGGAAATATGTGACGTGGAATAACGTTAGAATTGCTTAAAAACTATTAACGCATGTCTACGGAATCAAGGAGATGGGTTTCGAGAGAACAATATGGCATATAATTTACGTAGACGAACAATTACCGGCTGAATATAAATAACTTGTACTCCAAATCGTTGTATATGAAATATATGTTACTTTAAAAATTATGCATAGCTCGTGGAAAAATATAACTATTGGCATATGTTTGTAAATTCGTTATTATCACGCTGAAAAGAGATTCATTTCTGGCTGGTAATAGCTCGCAGAATATCCGATACCGCGCAGCACGTCACGACGAAGTTTTGAGTAACTCTTTTTATGGTCAACAGATAGCATATTTTTTAAAGTTGATAATTTTTATGTTACAGGCTGGAAATATATTTAAAATTTGTGTTGTTTCGTCAAATTATTAGAAAAAATAATTCAATAATATTATGCAATATTTCTGTATGCTTTTGGAATTAATATCGTGGACGTGTTGAAAGCGAGGTTGGAGGGGAATGATACGACGTGAAAAAGCTTTCTGAAGTTAGCACAACTTCAGAAAACTTTTCCACGTTGTATCGTTCTATTGTACAATTCATTTTGATCTCCTAAACATAACTACATTATCACGAAGTTAAGTTTTTAACACTAACAACCATTGTTTTGTGACCTCGTAAAATAAAATGTATTAATAAATCTACAAACTCTTTCTTATCCGCGTATTTTCTGCTTTTCTGATGTGCATCGGCAGTGTACTCAGAATAGCCAACGTAATTTTAACTTTTGTTCGTTCGTGCATCAGCTGATACAGGATTTTGTAAATGGCGCTTTGTTTGTTTCGTATACGTCAAGTTGCCACTCACTGACTGTCAGAAAGTGGCTTTCTTATACAGTATGGACCATATCATGTTACTGTTTGTGTTGACGTCCACCTGATAAAACTTCCCGAAGTACAGTCAATTCCGTTGACAGCCTTTCCCTTACTGCATGGCACGTAGGCACAACATACATCTACAAGAGCAGGGCTGACGTATTGTAGACAAAGTTCACAAAGTACCGTATTTCGGCGTGTCAAGGCAGCACATTTTTTACAAAAAAAATGACAAAAAGTGGGGTGCTGGTTATTTACAAGATATTGTCATAAAAAAATTTCCCCCCCTAAACCATGTTCAGAAATTTGTCAACGAACAATACGCTCTAATGTTTTAACTTAATTTCTAAAGAAGTCAAAAAAATAATAAGAAATGAATAGCTCATCACGTGTGTTCAAACNTCTAATGTTTTAACTTAATTTCTAAAGAAGTCAAAAAAATAATAAGAAATGAATAGCTCATCACGTGTGTTCAAACGCGTATGGGTCCTCGACTGTTCTGCTTTGTGTCACCTCTAGCTGCCATTCAGCTTGCGCACTTCTTTTCTCTTTTTTCTTTCACCCTCTCGCTTGGCGCCCTCCCTTTCAACGCCCCCCCCTCCCTTCCCGGCACATCAACAACAGCCATCCAGCACCAAGCAAGCTTGCTCGGTCCTTTTCTTTTCTTTCTCCCTCCTTCCTCCTCTATTTTGTTTGTCTCACTGTCTCTCTCTCTGTTTGAATGAGTCAGCCAGTAGAAGCTGTGTGGGTGTGACACCGCACGCGCACGTGCACCATACCATTGCCTGCTCGGCAACAGCCGACCTAGCTGGCAGGCTACGCACGGCGCACATGTTCCGCAATTTACACGCAGTGTTGAGGCATTTCGACATGAATACAAAAGTTTTATTTACGCGGAATACTGCGCTGTTGCTACTTTTAAGCAGGCAGAGGCCAGGCGGCGCGGCAACGATAACATTCAATGGCAAATTTATTAGTTTGACGTTGCCATAGTTTGCTATTGCCGCACTAGCAAGATTAGGCCCTGCAATATTTACGGGAATACAAAAATTCAGGGCGGCCTATACTTGAAATATGAATTATAATGTATTCACGGTAACTTCAAGATTTTCTAAAGCCCTGCTAAAGATCTACTTTCAGGGACCCGATTATGTATCATTCCGCAGTATGTAAACAAAACATTGCCATGTGACACCTGTCAAACGTTTTGTAAACAGTGCCATGTGGGAACTGTCAAATATTTTGTAAACAAACAGTGCCTTGTGGGAACTGTCAAATATTTTNCTTCATCGTGCTAGTCTGGTGTGAGCAACGGAAGACCTCTTGTGAGCGCAGCAAAGTTATGGCACAACTTTGTGACGTTCGAATTTTGTTTGGAAAATTAGTTCCAGATATAAGGAGTTCCGTTCGAGGGAATTCCGGTTAAGGGGTGCTCTACTGTACTATGATTCGCAACACCCCACACATCTTTGCCCGCGTCAAGTCGAATGTGCATCGCTGTTGTTTGTGTATCAAAGCTGGTGGTCACGACTTTGAACAGTTACTGTAAAACACACAAACGGATGATTTGCTAGGCACGTTCTAATGTAGTCCCCTCCAACGGTCTTCCCCTTTGAATTACAACTACCCACAGAACTTTGTACTGTATGAACATGCTGTCCTGTTACCAGTACCTGCATTCACACACAGCAGTCAAGCCGTGTTCGTAAGACCTGCCTTTCAATGTGGTTTATGTACCTGGCAGGCAACTAAGTGCACCCTTATAAACTTTGTCTGTTTTCTCACACACTGTTCGTTCACCTGGGTGTTACATCAAGGTAACGTTATATGTGCATTGACATACTGTACATATGATTATGACGTTTTACAGAAATACCCAAGGGTTACAAACATTGTTAGGATACTAACATACCACCCCTTTTTTCTCACTGTGCACCACAACTGTTCGCAGGTTTCAGATCTTGGTTAATGACAACATTATTCACAGAATGGGTCTTTCATCTCGTGTAGTTTTCATTATTGTCCAATGGAACCATTTGAAATTTTGATTTTCAAGGGTGGCTACCTCCATTACGAGTTACTGTAAGACATTGTTTGTATGTTTTCTATCCCATTTTGCATAGGGAATCCCCTAACAGGGTTTGAAGCTGTAGTTCAGGACCACCCTGTATTGCAACCATTTTGAAAATCACTGCCGGACCTAATTAAAACATACCAGTTTACACCACCAGCTGCAGTTCACTTTGTTTGATAAATTTGGTAGGAACTGCACGTTGTTGCCGCCATTTTTGTAGCATTCTACGTCTGGGTATGACGAAGGGAAATTATCACTCGGTTAGCTCAGTGGTAGCAACATGACACATTTTAAAAAGGCATCAATTAAATACAAAATAATGTAGTCAAGATCCGGTTTAATATTCTTCACTTTTATTTGTCAGACTAAAAGCACCAATTAAATACAAAATAATGTAGTCAAGTTCCTGTTTATTATTCTTCACTTTTACTTATCAGAAAGATGCAACAGTTCACACACAGTCTTCAGATATGCTGAGTACGAACAGGTTTCACAGAAACAATTGTAGCAGCGCCGCAGTGGTTTATTGATTATTTATGTAATTAACACTTCCATCGCAAGAAAAAGTTATGAACGCTGGAGGAACGTCAGTTCCCTCCAGGCACCCTAACTACCTCCCACACCGGCGGAAAGAATTTATTAGATTATTCGAATTATGATGAAAGTTGAAAGATTAAGCGGTTGCGGGTGCTTGCTGGTGCAGGCGAAATTCGTTACGCATAATGCATCTTCTTGGCTGCTTGTTACATTTCTCTTCAGGTGGCAGACACAGAGCGTATTTATGCTGCGGGCCTATCGCCCCCCCCCCCCAACTATCCTTTTCCCATGCTCGCCGAACTGCGCCATCTATTAAAAACAATCAAACTTCCAGAACAAAAACTGTCGACACAGTTTGTAAAAGCTTCTAATCTAATGATGATGCTAACAAACTCAGATTTCGTGAAACGGCAACCGATTGCCCGAGAAACAAATTCCCACGGCTTTAATTTCCGATCCCGCTAAAATATTACAAAGGCCCGCTAAACAAAAGAAAATGAACATCGTATCCCGATAACTAATAAATTGGGTGAGAATAGATATTATAGTTTTCGAGATATAATGTAGTCTTCATTTAGTAATCTCATCAGTCTTCCTTTCCTTCTGAAAGTTGGCAAAAAATGAGTTATGGGTGGTTGCCTTAGTTTGCACTCCGTGCTTTAAAAGTACTTATTGACTAGCATTAATATTGAACTTAACCTGTGCTATATACAAAAGAAAATAATTTAAATTGCTGTTTTCCAGGCATTCCCTAATAATGTTAAAATATATAAGTTCAGTTGTCAATGTACTGTTTTGTTGGATGTTCACAACCGATCCACTACCAGTATTACTGGCAGCATGTGTAAAAAAAAATATCAAATGTTTTACATAAATTCTATAATGAATATAGTTAATTTTAATTTATCTCACAAACATGGTGGTGTGGCGTAGTCACATTTAAATAAATAAGCTGGTAGATGAAACGTGCAATAGATACTTAGCTCTATTGTGCTGTAAATACCCACAAATTAGTCTCTGATACTACATATATTTTTATTTTGTCTCGCTTAAACTTCACCAGTGCGAGAGCATTAATTTTGTTTTTTAAGCCTATTGAGTCACGCATGGTGTAAACACAAAAAAAGTTAGTTGGTATGGTAACATGTGGCAGATTCAGATATGCTGGAAGTTATTTACAAATACAGTACTGTTTAAAAACCAAAACAAATGAAAAATAGTTTAACAAGTGCAAATATGTCGTGTTGTAACTGTGCCAAGCTGTTGCATTTGAATTGTGGTTAACCTTAACCTATAATAACCAATCTTTTGAAAACCGTTCCGGTTCCGAAGCGTGGAAGCGAGGAATCAAAAAACCAAACCAACCCATTCCTAGTAAAAACTCATTTCCATAGTTCAAAGATTGATGAAGCCCTAAGGTAGGTCCTCAAAGGAGATAACCATTTAAAATCTGTAGTTTTCTCACATCTGTAACACTGCTACTGGAAGATCCACAAACTCCCACCAGATAGTTTAAGATGCACGTAAGTCATGCAAAGAGATCTTATGGAAAGGTGTGATTTTTTGGGGTGAAATGGGGATTGAATGAAGTCACCTGGCTTTCGTCATGTTGTTCTAGGGCCATTCACGGTTACTTCACACTTTTCTGAAGTCGTGCTAAAGTTATACTATTGGTTATCAACTACGAATCCTTCCGCTGAATGTAAATATAAAAACTGCCATGTGGCTTCTACGTTTTAACTGTCAAATGCTTTGTTTACTGTTTTCAGCTGTTCAAAGAATTGTCATATTTAAAAAACCATTTCTTACGAATGTTCACAATTTATGCCTATAACCATTTTCAGGTCAGCTTTTTAACTTTTTAACTATATCTGAATTTACAATAGTTCTCACTGTTATTATTTTACATTGCTAACATATGTGATATACACGACATAGCTCATTACAAGTTATACACTTTGCAGTGACTGTGTTTAACCCTGTTTACAATTGTGGTGGAAAGAACTGTAACATTTAATCTCTTGTTATTAGTACAACAAAACAACAGTAAATTCACGCACATAACTCCCGTCGCTTATTATTTTAATGTAAGTGACAAACACAGTTCAAAGTTAAAACATACAAATTTTGCAATCACTGACAATGTGCCGGAAGCTAGGTGTCTAGTGGACTTGTTTATTGTGGTTGACGTCGTCTTTACCACTAGGATTTTCATTTNAATGTGCCGGAAGCTAGGTGTCTAGTGGACTTGTTTATTGTGGTTGACGTCGTCTTTACCACTAGGATTTTCATTTATAAAATATCTGGCGCTATTGTAAAGCAAGTTGTTTATTTTGCCCCCAGAAAAGTGTTCAAATGATAGGATGCCCGTCATGTTGAGAAGTGGATGGAGGGCCGGCCTACTGACTTACATTTTTGGTGTTCTATTGGCTGCTATTTGACACCTAGAAACACTGACACCTTGACGTCACAAACTGGTACGATACTATTTTTATACTTGTGAAGCCAGTTCTTTTTCTCGGTAGGAAAGGCAGATATGACAAAATTTTTAACTTTCAATAATTTCTCTATACAGTTATACAGCTTGACAGTAAAAGATATGAAGATTTATTATGGTGATACAGAGGTCTATTTGTATAAGCCAACTGAAATGACCAGAGACAAGACACTTTGAAAATTAATGAAGCTTGCTTTTTTTGGAAAGAAACTTCATTTAAACAAATATTTTTTAAGATAATAAATTTTTAAGAGGAATTTCTAATAATTTTGAACATTGATCAAATTTCAAATAGTATTTCAGTTACATGTAAGTTGGGAAATGAACAGAAGTAATTGGCCTTTTTCAGTTACTGTATTTGCAAAGAGGGTGGTGTTTTTGAAGACAAAGAAACACAGCCCACAATACACCAAAACAACATAACAAAACTATTAAAATGTGGAGTGGGGCAGTTTCGGTGACTCGTTTAAGGAGGTCTTGGGAGCAGCACCAGAATGCAAGGGTAGTAAGAAACAGGAGATCCCCGAAACNTCGGTGACTCGTTTAAGGAGGTCTTGGGAGCAGCACCAGAATGCAAGGGTAGTAAGAAACAGGAGATCCCCGAAAAAACTCGCTGATCCAACCCAAGTTTGACCCTCATCAAGGGCTCCCTCAAGTATTATAGAGAAGCACTGTCGAAGAGGCTCATTGTCCGACATGAATCCCATGTGTGAAATCTGAGTGACCCCAGTGGAAATCAAAACCGGTTTGTCTTGGTGGGCGGTGAGCACACTATTAAAATGTACTAACCTATTTCAGACTAAGGTTCGCTTCTTCA
>NQII01006321.1:0-70727 GCA_002778355.1 Clitarchus hookeri
ACCTGGGACCGGAGCTCGGAGCTGTTCATACTCTGTTGTTCCCGTCCCCGTGCGGCCATTTTTTCCTAAAAATTTTCCTTTATTTCCTGAAATCAACCATTTTTCCCCTCAAAATTTCCCTTTTATCATGAAAATTTCTCTGTTTTCTCTTAAAATTTTCCGTTTTTCCCTTAAAAAAGCACAGATCCTCCCAGCTGCAAAAACGATTCCCCGAAAGGCACTTTTCAGCTAATTCGGGGGGATTTGGGGGAATAGTTTTAGAGGGTAGAGAAGTAGCGGAAAAATTGGTTTTATAGGCACAGGATATGCCATATCGATACACAGGGTCCAGGGTTCGGAGTCAGACCTAACCATCAGTCATCTTGGTTCTGTTTGCCATCTGGTCCGCCATATTGAATCCAGATGACCTTGACCTTTGACCATGACACCAGTTACTTTTGACCTTAAACCCAAACATTCCCAAAAAATCCCCAAAAATAACGAAAATTTCCAAAAATTCCCGAACGACGAGAAACTTTAAGGAAAAAATCGGAAAATTTTAAGGAAAAAAAGTGAAATTTTATGAAAAATAAGAAAATTTTAAGGGGAAATGTTTAATTTTAAGAAAAAAAAAAGGAAAATTTTCAAGAAAATATGGCTACCGGGGGATCGGAATGACAGAGTACGAACAGTTCCGAGCTCCGGTCCCAGGTTCCGATGGCACAAAGTCATCCAAATTATTCTACTATAATGGCAGGCTTCATTAACTTCTGACACTTAACGGTTTATCAACCCAGATAAACTTGCTCACAGGCAGTGGATGCCTTCATAAATGTATCATAACTTTTTAACTTCATTAGATAACGCGATAAATGTTTTATATGACGAAAAAAAAACCGCGTACATATATGTTATCAGTAATCAGACGTTTCACAGATAAGCAAGGAAACTTATCGTAACAACAGAAGTATTAGTGTAATCTAAGTTGTGATACATTTATTTGCCAATGGCGATAAGATGCTCAAGAGTTTCCAGAACTTATTTGATTGCTAAATAATGAGACACATTCAACGACTTATTTCTTGACTGCTACTGCAGAAACAGTTTTCGGTGATCGCGTACTAGCTTGGTGATTCGGGGTTCGAGTACCTTTCATGGGAGAAAACTCTACAAACTAATGGAGAAAAAATTCTATTTATGAATTAAATGTATTGAAAATTACGTGAAGTACATGCAACGATTTACACAGACATATAAGAACGCTGTATAACACAGGTTTGGCAATATTCTCACTGCTTCGTTTACTATCGCCTAACCAAGTCAATTTTCGAAAGACTCAATTGTAGCACTTGATTAAACCCAATGTGAAAACGTGCTGATTTGACATAAGAACCATCTAGTTCTTCGATTCGTAACCTTCCACATTTAAACAATTTCATAGAATCGCAGATATGCGTGATATAAATAACTAAAATAGAATACTGAAACATATTTTTAAAACGGCACTTCCTTGTTTGTAGTTCATCAATGCGTACCATTTGAGAAAATTCAACAAAATTCCAACAAAGTGATATTTACTATACATTTTCTTCGACAGATCGACATTCTTTATTTGGAAATACACGTTTTAAATACAAAAATTATCTTTCCTTCTTAATTTTCATGCGATTAATTGAATTACCTGCGTAATTATTGTTACATTAAGAGGAAAAAAATTGTCGTTTAAATTTAACACTGACCGTGTGGTGACACCACATCGTACTTGCTAACATTATATCTAACCTTTAAAAAACAGATGTTTCCAACCGCTGAAAGGTGAGTAATATGGAATTAGATGTTTATACTTCGATATTAAGAAATTCCCACTATAGATTTCATCATCAATTTTATTTATATTGTTTGGGGCGCGGCTCTGATGCAAAATGTGTGGAATTGTTGTCACTTAAGCTGCTTTCGCAAATTTATTATAACAATCACCCAAGTGAGTTTTGTAAATATTTATAACAAAAAAAATATTGGTAATCCTTATTCACTTCAGCATAGAGTATTTTCTTGGCAACTTATGCTTATTCATTCCGTAAATTGTAACACTGTAGAAAGAATTCAAAACTTATGGGTTTAGTATGGTTTGCAAACAATTCTCAATCGTCTCTACGATACACTGGAAACGTTTTGTTATTTTATAATAAAAATCCTTAATAGAGCCGATTACCAATACTTTCTTTAGTATGAATATAAAATACTTTCGTTTAAAAACCCAATAGTCAATTAAGTAGTCGTAAAATACATATATTTGCAATATTACAAATTACTGACTTTTATTTAAACTAATATTTTTGAGAAAGATAAATGATTTGTTCTATCTTTTTTATAAACCACCGCGCCGCGATGAACAAATATGTAAGTTGGAAAAGACACTTTTCGAATTATATTCACGTACAAAAAATATAACATTGGAGCTCCGAGATTCCACCTAACAACCCTTGTATTTCAATGAAAAGTATGATACCACACTTTCGCCTTGTCGTACATTCCGGGTTCTTTTGATGTCATACATCAGATGTTTGCTATACTGTGGAATAATATAATATTACCCCTCGGGAAAAATTGATGTTAGCGATTTAAATAAATACCGCACTTCATAGTGACAAAAGTTCTGCAGGCGTATTGCACACTAGCAGTCTTATAATTTCAAAATGTATTGTGGCTATGAATGTTCATTTAGGGACGACATTATTTTCTTTACAGTTATTGGCATTACATACCTACAAAATATTGTTTCAGTTTATTCGGTTGGTTACAGAAAATTACTGGGCGAGGGGTAATGTACAAAGCCGTATGATCACATAAGCCTAGGGTTTTTAGGCAAGTAAACTGAAAGGCAAAGGATGTATCTAGACACAAAACAATAACTTTATGGAAAACATTTTTAAAATTTTAATTACTATTATTTGACAGCTCGTCATTCGTTAACACATTCACTTGTTTAAGTAAAATATTCATGTCAAAATACATGGCAATTATTTGTAGTGTTGACTTCGTGACTTCAAGAGATTCCTGGCCAGTATAAAACTTTTCTAGGTGGATTACAAATACGCTTCTTGTAATGCAACCAGGAAAATATTTTTTTTATAAGAGATATAACTGCGTGGTTTGAAAATGTTTGTATTTTATAGAGTACCTCTCAGAATAATTTACAAAAAAAAAAAAAACTGCATTATTGCGACATTTTTTTTTTTCAATATTGATAAAGCGTACATCCAACCAGAATAATTTTTAGATTACCAGAGTGTAAAGTTTAAGTATATGCATTTTTTTTCAGCACCTCGCATAGCATTGATGACTGATAAATATACGGTACTCTAAAAACGTTTTTCACCACCGGGATTTATGCATGAGTTAATAGGTTGGTCATAGCCCAAGGGAAAGTATGTGATGAAATTTACACAGTCTCTACAGAATATCGCGCCAGACATGACACATGTCTTTTTGTAATGCACTGATTGTCCCAGTGAACATTCTTTGTGTGCAACCAATTAAATGGAATGCAAAAGTTTTTATGTAGTATATTTCACAGTAGGAGACACCGTGTTCAGAAGTGACATATTTTTACTACCAATAATTTGTTACTACATAATACCGAACTCATGTCATAGTTGTGAAATGCTGTCATTAAGATTCCATACAGAAAGTGTGATATTATAGTAAAATTATGAATAACTTAAAGACGAAATTTTTATGCACTTTTTTATGTTATTTATTCGAAAAAAACGCAAGTATTAACGGGACACGAGTCAGTTGTAATAATAAAGCGTTCCACAAATATAAGAACTTCTTGTTTTAAAATGTTACACGAAAAACCCTAAGACAACCAAAATATTTAAAAAATACTTTCAAGTCTCGATTTCCAGTAATAATTATTGCTAGGATAATGAAAATAAAAATATGCATGTAGGTGTTACATTCAAACAACACTTTTGTTTGTGAATAGAGTAATCGCACTACTCAAACGGCAAACTGACTTCAGTGCACATCATTTGCGCCTAAAAAGTACTGTAGATATCCTTAATTAAATATATTGTTCCCTAAGATATCTTACGCTGAAGTTCCCCAGCAATCCAAATTTTTTTTATTATAACCTTGTCTTAACTTTGTCTTATTTTCGCCTCTTATTTTTCATAGTCTACCTAATTTTTAATCTATGATTGCGAGCCCAAACTGTGATGGGCGCAGGAGCTGAGTGCGTCGCTTGATGGAGCCCCGGGACAGCTGGTGGCCGTGGCGTGTGACCTCACCAAGGAGGAGGACATCCTGGCCGCCTTCGACTGGGTCAACGGCAACCTGGGTGGCGTCGACGTGCTCGTCAACAACGCTGGAGTCCTCTACATCGAGCCACTTATCAGTGAGTTCGAACATCCTTCTACTTCGCTTGTATACAGTATGGGCGGAATACTACCAAAAACTTAGTGAGGCAATTCCTTATATGCAAAATCAAGTGGGAAATATATACACTTTCTACCTAAAATGAATATAAAGGAATGTATGAGTATTTGAAAATCGAGATTTTTAAACAGAATATTTGCGAAATGTGATATTAAATTTACGTTATTTGATTAATAGCATTTTCAACGTTAATTATACTGGAACAAATTTATTTTAAAAATTTAAATGCTTAAGTTACAACCAAAGTTCGTAAAGGGCAAATTTGATTTTTATCTTTTCATTTCTTTTGCCTGTGTTTGCAGAGCTCGGAATGCGGCCTAGTAAGAACTGGGGTTCTGGGAGTAAGAGCTTGTGAAAATTTTTGAATGTTATTCCATGTTGCTGGCAGAAGAATTGTTTTCCGATTTATTTCGTATTTACTCAGAGCTTAATTGTACCGTGAGATTGACATTGCATATTAGCAAGGATTTCATCGCAGTCATATAATGCGAAGTATGGACCGTATAGTTAAATAAGTGGTTTAGACTATAGACCGAGATGCAAGGACGGGGCAAATGGGAAATCCCCGAGAAAACCCACTGACTAGAAGCATCGTCCGGCAATATTCCCACGTGCGAAGATCCATGGGAGCGAATAGAACCTGGTTTGTGTTGGTAGAAGGCGAGCGCTCTATCCGCTGCTTCACCGTGGCCCCCAGGCTCGAGCGGAGGGGAATTTTTTTATGTGGGAACTGCGGCGAACACTGTCGTCATGCGTGTAGTGGTTTTCTCGGAGTACTGCCGTTGGCTCTGCATTCGTCATCTCGCCACTGCTCTCATCTCGTCTATTCTGCGGGGTCGCTGGAACGACAGGTCTCGCCCTAGGGTGATCGGGCAGCCGGTATAACTCGCACCAGTTTATTTTCACCCATGTTGTTGACTCTGCCTGGCGAGGGGAACAAAGTGCAGGTTCATTCTGCGTAGTGCAGGGTAAAATTGTGCAGTTTACCCGCGAATTTATTGATGGGTTGGTTGCACCTAACTCGGAGTAAATATTCATATAGAGCTAAAAAAAAAATATGGTTATTTAACATGGTACTGGTGCAGTTGAATAATACAATAATTAATTTAAATAATACTACTTTATGATAAACGTGGAAATTAAAATTTATTTATTTAATAATTAAATGGTGGCGAAAATGTTTTAACAATTCATATATACGTATATTTGCATAAATAAACGCATTAATTAATTAATTTGTGGCCCTTCTCCTTTTATGCTGCCAACACAATTTTACTCAAAATTATTTACTCTAATGGCTAGTTATATGATATTCTAACGAATAATAAAGCGTTTTTTGTGGTAATGGCAGCCAGCTAATGAAAATGATATTTTTGCCCAAGAGAGCGCTCAGTAAAAAATAGTTAAATCCTTAAACTAACACAGGCATTACCTCAAGCTAATGCGGTGCCTACGAAAATAACATTCGATGAGAGTAAGTATTGTTAAATAATACTTAATAGCAAACCAATAGGCCAATTTATAGATTTTGTATGCAAAGGTCCATTTTTAATTACGTGCTTTTGGAAAAGGCTTTTTATATAATCATCGGTTGTGGCTTTTTGTACATTTATACTGCTTCGCCAGTTATAAAATTCTTGAAAGTCCGTTCGAAATATTTGATAGGATGGTTAGTGTTAAAGTTGGGTAAACGTGTATAACAATAATACAAATATGAGTGTTTGTTTAATATCAGGGAGATTTTGGTTAGCTAGATACAACATTTCTGTGTTTTAGTTAGGAAACATATTACTTAAACATTACATGAAACTCTTGCTCAAACTATTGTTTATTTAAAATAATTTTACGCCTGCTCTTTAAAGCAACTGAGGTGAGGTGATGCAGTGATGATAAAATTGACTCGTTTTCGGGAAGAACCGGATTCGATTTCAGGTCTAATTATCCTGAATTCGGTTTTCCATGGTTTTCTAAGTCACCCCAGGCAAATGCTGGATTGGTTTCATTTCCATTTATAATTTTCCGAGCTATTTGTTGCGTTTGTGGTAATATAGTTTTCGTTGAGAGAGACGTTGTTCAAAATTTTTAAATAATTGTGTTCGAAAATACGAAATATTGTTGTTCGTATAGAGATATGAATATTATATTTCATTTCGTAATTTATTGCAAGTGTTCTTATACGTAAATGAAAGTGACCTATATATTTTTATAAATTTGAAAAATAAGTTAATTGTGAAGTAAAATGTTTTTGCTTCACTGGTAATATTTTTTTCTTCTGAAGGTGGTGATCCCGAGTGTTGGAGGCAAATGCTGAAGGTAAATGTACTTGCTCTGAGCATCTGTACCAGAGAGGCTTTGAAATCGATGAACAACCGAAAAGTGGATGGCCATATTATACATATTAACAGGTACGTGCCACATACAACAAATCATTTTGCGTGTAGCCTATGAATACTACTTCTCCAATTTTCTCCCGCCAGATCGACAGCATGCGTTTATGGACGTTGTTTGGAATTCATTTGGAAAGGCTGATATAAATTTAAAAAGTTGTCACTTCGCAATTTATCTCAAAATAGCAATGCTTGTAATAATCAGTTTTTAATCTCTACTCATGAGTGTAAGTGTCGAGTCAAAGTTTCACAACTGAATTACATTTTCCTTAACAATTCAAGGTGTTCTCATTACATATATGTTTTTTTACTACATTCTAGATAATATGATTTAATATAAAATGTTATCAGTTTGTACAGATTATGTAAAAAAAATCGCTCATCTGTTGTAGAAAAAGCACGTGTTATCTCTGTTGCGAAAGTGTTTTTCATTTATAAGATTTTTTATCTTATAGCACGTGACTGGGGTAAAACCTAACTTCAGTATGTTACAGCCAGTCGTCGTATTGTAAGAAAGGTGTAAATATAATTCGAAAATAGTAGGTGTTATATTGTTTGTTTCCTTTAACTAGTCATTATAACAACACTTTAAAAAGGTTCGTTTTCATTGAAGTTTGAAGTTGAGTCTTCTTGTGTACAGTGACGCTTTTGTATATCAATAGCAATTTAGCCGTTCTGGCGGAACCATAGTTTAGACGAATGGTGATAGTAATGTTGCGATGAACTCCCCATAAGTGCTGGAAAATAATTGTGCTTGGCCACATGTGTAGTGTACACCCACCCACAATTCTTCAAATACAGACAACTCTGCATTATATCGATTTGGAAAAGTCTATATTCTAAAAACTTACACCGTAAAAACCCATTAGCGGTTTTTTTTTGACAGCGGTAACAAAAGGACATTCTGCTTATGTAAGTTTTCTTCTGTAGCAAATTTTATTTGACTTAATAAAATATAAGATCACGTAGATATATTAAAAGTGGTTTGGTCTTTTCTACTGATGTGAAATTTAAACAAAACATTTTACATGGTAACATGCAACGTAGTAAAAAATCTGAAATGAATAAAAAAATATTTTCACGTATTTTTTCTTATAATGTCTTGAAACGTTAAAGCCTGAAGAGAGTGTCCCAAATTAATGTTCACACTCTTTGCACGTTAATAACAGAGCATCTATTAAAGAAAATCTGAAGGAATTACGTATATTTGACGCTATAAGAACAACGTTTAGTGTGCGTGAGCACGTGTGGCAGTTCTGCTGTTGTCCATTCCATTTGCAGCAACGAGCGGGGGCATTACAGTTATTGTAGAGGACATGGCGGAGGTAACAAGGTTTCCCTAGTGCATTTTAAAATGTGACTGGAAATAATGATAATATAAGTGAAGTGCAGGAAGGGTGGAGGTCAGAATTCGATACTTCGTCACCATTACATGTAACAATGAAAAGATTACGTGATAACCTTGAGAGGGATGGAACTGTGTGTGATATGAAGAAAGAACAGTGCGGCATGAAGAGAGTGAGACAATGGACGAAGAAAGTGCGGGTCTCTATTGCGCACATTCACACCTTTCCAAGGAAGTCGGAGTCCGTATGGCAAGCCGAGTGTAAGCCATGTGACAGTAAATCAAGTGTCCATCGCATTTTAAAGCAAGTGAAGAGGGGACCCAACATTACCACGTAACTTCCCGCTATAATGGATGACGACCGACATAGGCTTGCAGAATTTTGTGAGTTGTTTGTGAACATGTGCAACGACAGTGAATATTTTACTGGCGCAGCTGTTTGGTTCGATGAGACAACCTTTAAATTGAACGGAATTGCTAACCGCCAACTGCGCGTACTTGGCCGATGNCAGCTGTTTGGTTCGATGAGACAACCTTTAAATTGAACGGAATTGCTAACCGCCAACTGCGCGTACTTGGCCGATGAAAATGCCCACATTGTGGCAGAGCAAGCGTTTAATATTTCTGGGTTGGCAATGTGGTGCGGCATGTATGCCAGAGGCCTTCTGCGGCCACGATTCTTCGACTGAATGGTGACNTTTCTGGGTTGGCAATGTGGTGCGGCATGTATGCCAGAGGCCTTCTGCGGCCACGATTCTTCGACTGAATGGTGACAGGTGAAAGTTAACCGTACCATGTTGCCGAAAAACCTCGTGCCAGCCGTTCACCAATTCTACCCATGTGACCATTGCTTTTCCCAGCAGAACGGTGCAACGCCACATTACCATCAGAATTTAAGGTCGCTCCCGAAGGAAACATTTGCTGGGAGGCTGATAGGCCAACGAGGATGCGCCAAGTGTCCACCCACATCTCCAGATTTAACGCCTTCAGATTCTTATCTGTGGGGAAGTCTGTCGATCACTGTGTACGCCACAAAGAAACGGAGACTCGATGACCTGAGATACGCGATTGTGACCACCTGCGAATCCTCTCCCACGGACGAAGTATTTCCTGTATCGTTATGTTCTACAGCGTTTTAGACGATGTCTTGATGCTTATAGCGGATATTTTGAACATTTGTAACTGTTTTTAACATTCGAACACATGTAACGTTGTCCTTATAGCGTCAAATACTAGCAGTCCCATCAGATTGTTGTTTATATTTTCTCTGTTATTTACGTTCAAAGAGTTTAAACATTATTTTGAGACGTCCGCTATAGAGCATGGAGCTCTTTGATACCCTACATTTTCCAAATTTATCTGAATTATTAAAACACATAAACTTCATACATCTCAATCTTAACAAAACGCAAGATATTTGCAATTTAATTTACCTCGCTTATTAACGGATTGCGTAGTTGTGATGAAAGGTGCAAGAAATTTATCTCCTGACAAAAAAACTTTTTCCGACAGCAGAATACTGAATTGTAATGAACGAGGTACCCGAGGAAATAATTTTTTTTCAAATTTTGTGTACACCCAGCCCATGTTATGCTCTTGCAAATGTGTTAATTTTTTATAATTCCATGATACTTCTTAGATTGTGGCTGTGTCCGTAATTAGTTTACATTGTGATGCCAAAGTCAAAGGCCACGCCACTGCTCTTCGTCTTTGATGACACGTTAGAGGTAATAAATGGGGCAGTTATTTGTATGCTTGCGTGCAGCGTGTTCTCCTTGTAGCGTTTATTTCCTCGAATATCAGAAATAGATAAGTATTGTTGTTACGATTGTGACTGCGTTTGTTGTAGTAGTGCGGTTTGTGTGCAGTGTGGCGGGCCACTACCCGTCGAGGGTCGCAGGGGGGAGCATGTACGCCGCCAGTAAGCACGCCGTCACAGCACTGACGGAGGGCCTGAGGCTGGAGCTGGTCAACAGCGGCTCCAAGGTCAAAGTGACGGTGAGTACGGCGGGGACGTTCCTAGCCCCCCTCCTGCCAGGCCACGTCGTATGCCATGGTTGGAGACCCTGCGAATTTCGCGGCTACAGCAGGAGCTAGGGGGGAAAAAAACTCGCTCGCGGTGAACTGAGCTGAGCCCTTTCGAAATCCATGCTTGGAATATACCTTTACTTTTTTTATTTGTATCCTTCCGCCATCTGTAAAAATGACGTTTCAATGTGAATGATCACATTATTCTTGCGCCACCCAAGCAAAACAATGGAATAGGTAGGAATGTAAATGTGTTACTAATATGCAAAATCGTACTCTAATTTAAATAAGTGATGAAAAGCTGACTTCCGTGTCCGTAAATTTAAACATTACACTCGCAACACAACGTCAGCTATTGAGTACTACTTTTATTAATTGACTACCAACATAGTTAGAGAGATAGATATTCGGGCGGTCTTAACAACGAGGTCTTTAGAGACTATTAATAACCGCAGAATATAAGTTACTATCAGAAGTGATTTTTTTCAAACTGTTTATTTCAAAAGTTCTTACTTAAGTGTAAACGTTAGCGTATACTTCCTTGTTACTTATGTGACTGGCCCACTCATTATTTATTTAACATCATGACTAGAGACCCAAAAATTTAGCGAGCTTATTTTATGGCTATGCTAAACTCTATAGAACTGTAAACACCCCAGGCACTCTCAGGAATGTATGTCCCCCGGCCCCAAAAACTTTTTAACTCGTTTCACATGTAGTATTCAACAACTACATTGGACTTATATATATATTTTCCAATCACGTGTCCGGTCAGATCAAAATGGCGGCAATAAAACTTTTTTGGGCACTGGCTTAAATTTTGGGACCATTTAACCATACAACCAATATACTATAAAATTTTAATTCAATTTAGCACTGTCTTCGAAAATGGTGGACCAATAACATTATTGAATTTGGCATATATGTAATACTCGTGTCAAACCTTGGGAAACAATAAATCCCTTTCTAAGTTGCAAACAAGTAGTACGGTGGTATGCCATATAAATTGATAGGCTATGTTTTAAAAGTGCCAGACACTTATTTAAAAATTGTGGCCAATTAAACATTTAAGTATAGTATGCTATAACCACGAAACAATGTAACCAATTTCAACTTAACTTCGTATGCTGGCAGTATTTGTGCATCAATCAATGAGCTATTCCTAATATATGAACTCATTTGTCCCCATTTTATAAGGTAGCACCAAATGAATCACGTACGACCTAGTACACAGGATAAAGTGCTATTCCCAACCTTTTATTTCCAAAATGGTGGCCAGTTATATTTTTTAAGTTCATACCCTGTATCTACCATACCGTTTAGCCAATTTCAGCCTACTTGTTATGTTTTTCATGTCGCTCTCTCTTACAAAATGGTGGACAGACGACGCTGTTTATTAATTCCTGAGCATCTTGTTGGAATAAAAAGTCAAATTAAAGTGTGCTGAATATTATTGTACCTAGGCGTTGAGAAAATATATACATTTGTTAATTAATTTGACAAAATAAATACAGCCATTTAGATAACAGCCGAGTCGTAAAATTAATTGTCAAGAGACCCTACTGAGAAAATTGTATGAAAATATCGATTAAAAAAAAATCTGGATGCCATTAAAGCAATATCATGTGGATTATAAAGCTGAGCAGCAGAAAAATTTCACTGCATGATGCATCTAGTTCACTGAAGGGGTATATTACATTATTGAAATGTACAATGAATTAGAGATATATCTTCAACACTTTTAGGTAATATGATATTATTGTTAGTAGCTTTTAATAAATATTCAATAAAAAGGGAAAGAGGGCACTATACGGTAACTCTAAATTACTCTCTCTGTCTATAAATGGCTGGATAGTAAAACGTTTCGCGTGATTAAAATTATATGAAAAGGCAAAATGGAAAGCCCATATTCGTCATATTATTATACAGGAAGAGTATGAAAGAATACCTTCACTGTGAAGGTCTATAATATCAAAACCAAACAACCTACAACCTTTATTGACCAATAAAATTAACCGCGAAACCGTGACGTTTGTTTACCATATATTCATAAATGTTCAATGTGACCGCCAGGAGCGGCCCGAACGACATCTACGCGATAATCAAACTCGTTCTACGTTCTTGTCAGCATGTCCGGTGTTACGGTTTGGATGGCGTTCGTAACTCTCGGTCAATAATTCCGTGGAGTGACCGGCGCTTCGAGCGTATCCACCCACGCATCACGGTAGACGCGTAATACGTTCGTGTACTAGCGTCCCGAGTGTGGACAGCCTCGCACTGATTCTCCCGCGAACTTATAAACTGCTTCACGCAAACAAGTTTCACTTGCGGACCCCTGACTGCGAGGTCAAGGACCTCTAGAGGTCGACGGACCGCTGTTCAAAAATGGCTGATCCTACACGACGGGTGGTGTTTTTATTTTTTTGATCGAGCTGCGGCAAGTTGCCGCGGTGCTGTGAGTGTCGTGTCGTGCTCTTGTTCCAGAGCGTGAGTCCCGGAGTGGTGCACACGGACATGGTCACCAAGTTCGGCAACGTCAAAGGACTCCAGCCGCAGGACCTGGCGGCCAGCGTGGTCTTCACGCTTAGCACGCCGCCGCACGTCCAGGTAACGAGCTGCTCGGCGTTGTCACACACTCATTGCAGAACATCGCACCTTCCCGTCATAAGTTACTATTTGTAGCCGGTACAGTAGATCGTCTTTGTCCGCCACAACAAGTACCTCAGTTGTGTTGTCACGGGCGAATGCACTGGAGACAAACACCGCTCAGCTTGAATATTTCTGCGATAAAATCCGGCGGTGTTATCACCTCCAGCCAGCAGACAGCAGCACATATGTTTAATAGTACATTGCATTGATATTGATATTGATGGTACAGTGCCAACAAATAATTTTATAAATTTGAATTTTTTTTGAATATATGATAGTAGTGACACCTCATGTCACTCTTTTAGTTTTCGAAAACTCGCTTATGCTAATTGTGTAGAACTGTCCGGTATTTGTCTCTAGTGTATTTGGTAAGAGTATTACCAGACAGTACAGTCCTAGTGGTTCAAACTACACCTTAACGTTAACCATTGGCTGGCTGTCAGCCAATGGAATAGCGTGTTCACTGTGCCTCAATAATAGTTATTTTACACTCGCAACTCGTAATCGTTCGGGAACATTTTTTTTGTAATATTACTACGGATTTTGTTGTAGTAATAATTATCAGATTCTTGTATAAGAAGTCGATAAAATTAATGTTTATGTGCACAACGCTACCAAGGAAAAATAAATGATCAAAATAAATAGTTCTAGAGCTGAATTCGAACCCTGAAAAGGTAAGCAAACAGAATATAAATGACCCGATGTTCGTTTTAATATGTGCACATCCCATAATGTATTGGTTGTGTGAGTTCCGGAAACGGGCCTTACTTCTGACTTGACTGCTCGACCGTGAAGAAAGTCTGTATTTAAGGTTGCTCGTCACAAAAAAATGTATTGTTTGATATTTGTATGAACTACTGTTCAAATTCATTGAAAAAATTGTTGCTGTGGTCACAAAATATTTTTTAACCACCACAAAACAAATTTTTAGTGACCACAAAAGTTTATTGGTGACAACTGAAAAGTTTTGTGTTCACCACAGAATAATTTGGCAGGGCGAATACCAACAAAATATCTTGTGGCTACCACGAAGTATTTTGTTCAGTGTTGTTGGCATTACTTACATGCATTATTTACTCTAATAAAAAAATTACACCGCATATATTTTTGCATAATGTGATTTGGACAATCACAATTTTAGTGTTTTTGGAACGTGCAAATAAAATAAACAATATAATTTACAGAAAATATAACGATGGAAACTTGAATGATTATGTATTAATTTATTTTAAGATATGCTTAACAAATATATTTTACAAGAACTCGTAGACTGCTGCAAATAATAAATATGTTATATTTTTTTCTTATTTTGAGGAATTGAAAAATATTGTGGAAACATTTCACAGCATGATTTCAAATATTTCTTGAAATATTTTATGGTTCCTCAATTGAACGTAAATTACCCAATTTGGTAAGTGAGTTTGTGTATATTGTTTGTACATCCCAGAAATACTAAAATTGTGAATCTGGCACGGTATTAAGAAAAATTTGTGCGGTAAATTATTTTTATTCGAGGAAATGGTACTTGCAATTAATGCCTACAAGTTGAGCAGAATTTCGTACAAATGTAAATAGGGACACTTGATTTTCGCGAAAAGATACCCTGTTAAGCTGTATTTAAAGACATGTTAACTCATACCTACTTTCACGATTCTATGGTCGAAAGCTACCACGCATCTTATGTGCCTGCCCGCGAATAAAAGACGCTCAGCTTCAGAGTGAACCTTGGTCATGATTGGCCCAGAGTGTCTATTCACAAATACCCGCGGCCAATAAGCAAAGGGACACTTCAGGTGTACACTTAAGATAATGAAATATTGTCCACGGGGAACTCTTTTTCGCGAAAATCAGGCGTCCCTTAATATAAATAATGCATTTTTTCGTCACCAGCAAGCTCCCTTAAAGTACCTTCTGGCAAGGTCATAATCGGACACCGATTGGCTAATGACGTCCTTGCATGTTGTTTGCATGTTACGTGTGCGGCTGCCGATTAAAACACTTATGGAAATATTACAATAACACTTCCATTACACTTGAAAGATAAAAGCAATATCCGGAATTGATCTGGAACGCACATTTTGGTCAAAAGAAACGGATGAAAAGATGCTTGATCGATATGCAATGAATGGTGTCATTTGCCTCGGTAAAACTACCAGTGAATGGCAAATGTGAGGAAAAAATCACCCTCACCGCTAGCTGCGCTCCGATGAGAGTGTTTCTATATTATCATTCCCAAAAAAAAAAAAAAAAAATTCCGAGTAATGAAACTTTTACTCCCTAAATGGAAATCGAATCCGCTTTTAGCAAAAAAAAAAATCTTTCGATATCATTTAGCAGTCCTTAAAAAACCTGTTCAAATGCACTCTCATACACAAGGAAACACAAAAAAAAAATAAAATATATTGTCTGAACTGATTGAAAAGCTACTCACTGAAAGACTACAAACTCATAAACTCAACCCAGCTGTCAACCTTTCTGACAAAACTCTAACAAAGAATGCAGAGTCTGCACTTCTTAGGTGTCTCAACTTCAGTGCCGTTCCTAAAGGATACCTAAACTGAAAGTAGTTGCATACGTGGAAAGTGTTTTGTACAAACTGCTACCAAAGGAACAAGAACAATCTCATTGGGAAGTTAGGTCAGCCTTCACTTCAGTGAAACCCCCAAGCAAAAATCTATCATGAACTCTTAAGAAATATGATGCCATTAAGATTCATCCAGCAGACAAAGAGAATGCCACAGTCATCATTATTGCCATAGATTATGAAAAATAATCACGCAGTTGATCGACTCCGATAAATTAGATTATTCTGGAAGATCCGACGCTTAGTATTGATTCTCGGGAAACGTGAGCCCAGTATATCTGAGGAGGTCGAGAGAAAAATTAACATCACACAGGAATCAACAACCACATATTTACGATGTTCCAAAATCAACAAGTTTATTTAATGCACCATTCCAGAAGATATGTAATTTCTGTTGATCACTACTTATATCTTTGGTTGGACATGCATCATAATTCATAAAGAATTACTCACATTTCAGGACTCTTCTTCAAGGACTAGAAATAACAAATTATGACATTTTGGCGAGTTTTACTGTTAAGAGCCTGTTCACTAATGTACCAGTAACCGAAACACTTAGTACCGTAGAGAAAATACTTCAGTACGAGAAAAAATTGAAAGGCAGACTGTCTTACTAGCTTATACCACATTAAAGTAATAACTCTATGCGCGAATACCACTTGTTTCTAGTCAAAAGACAAGTTTTACAAACAAACAGATGGCATGGTAATGTGATACTCTTTATATCCTTCCATAGCTAACACCTTCATGGAAAACATCGATCAGGAAGCACTCTTAGAAACAGACACCACCTAACTTTTGGTTCTGACATGTCGATGACACATTTCTGATTTGGCAACATAGTCAAAACGAACTCGAAGATTTTGTAGACACTACCTAACGTTTGGTTCTGACACGTTGATGAAACATTTCTGTTTTGGCAACATAGTCAAAACGAACTCAAAGATTTTGTAGACACCACCTAACGTTTGGTTCTGACACGTTGATGAAACATTTCTGTTTTGGCAACATAGTCAAAACGAACTCAAAGATTTTGTAGACACCACCTAACGTTTGGTTCTGACACGTTGATGAAACATTTCTGTTTTGGCAACATAGTCAAAACGAACTCAAAGATTTTGTAGACACCACCTAACGTTTGGTTCTGACACGTTGATGAAACATTTCTGTTTTGGCAACATAGTCAAAACGAACTCAAAGATTTTGTAGACACCACCTAACGTTTGGTTCTGACACGTTGATGAAACATTTCTGTTTTGGCAACATAGTCAAAACGAACTCAAAGATTTTGTAGACACCACCTAACGTTTGGTTCTGACACGTTGATGAAACATTTCTGATTTGGCAACATAGTCAAAACGAACTCAAAGATTTTGTAGACACCACCTAACGTTTGGTTCTGACACGTTGATGAAACATTTCTGATTTGGTGACATAGTCAAAACGAACTCAAAGATTTTGTAGACACCACATAACGTTTGGTTCTGACACGTTGATGAAACATTTCTGATTTGGTGACATAGTCAAAACGAACTCAAAGATTTTGTAGACACCACCTAACGTTTGGTTCTGACACGTTGATGAAACATTTCTGATTTGGCAACATAGTCAAAACGAACTCAAAGATTTTGTACACACCACCTAAGGTTTGCTTCTGACATGTCAATGACACATTTCTGATTTGGCAACATGGTCAGAACAAACTCAAAGATTTTGTAGATTTCTTCAACTCCCACAGGCTACCTATAGAGTGCACATGTGAAACTGAAAGTAATCAAGCTCTCCCGTTCCTCGCTGTACTTGTATGCAGAAAATATAATATCATCAGCAACACACGTTAAAAAACATCTCACACTGGCGAGTTTTAGCATTTCACTTATAACCACTGACATAACATAAAATCAGGAATCACATTTATTCTAACGAAACAATAAATACAAAACCAGAAAATACAGAATTTCCTGATATTCTAGTGTACATAAAATGACTATAAAAATTGATCACGCAGACTTGCAAAGAAGCATAACATACGTACTGCCTGTCAAACCCACTATGACGATAAAAACAATGTTAACAAAAGTTATCCACCATAACACAGGAATGTATACAATATACTCCTTGTCGCTCCAGGAGAAACAGGCCGTCCACTGTCCTCGTGTTATACAAAAGAGGTTGAAACAGAGTTATGCCTGGTCAAATGACCATGGGATTCTGTAGGAAAACTCTACACCAATAGCCACAGTGTAGAATGCCATACGAAGGAAAAGTAAATGAATCCTGATTTCATCAACATAAATCGAAATAGCATCAGTAATCTAAGCACGCGAGTTAAAATTAATCTGGTTACCAGTAATGGAAAATGAAGTGCTTCTGTCCACAATTAATAATTCCACTTCAAATTAGACTTTTATTTCCGACCAACAGTAACTACATTCCAGTGGCTAACTCCTGCCTAATCAGCAAGCACTACTTGAGGGAAAGGGCAGTGGAGTAGAGAGATTTCGGTGGCTCTTAACATTCGAGGTCTTGAGAGCCGATGAGGGTTGAGGCTCGGCTTCACCCCTTTTGCAGAAATTCTTCGTTTTTGCGTCATAATTTTGGATTTATAGTAATAACTGATAATGTACAATTATAAAAAACTTACCATTAACGAGTTATTTAATATTTTGGTTTGTAATTTTAATTGTGTGTTATCTGCTTTTTGTAAAAAGTCGAGAAAAATTTATATTTATCAATAACGTACTTCCTTTTTGAAAACAATAAATAACACAGTGAATATTAGATGAAAAAGTATTAAACAGCTAGTAAATTGTACATATTCTATATTCAATTATTTCCAATAATACCCATGAAATTGAAATTATGACACCAAAACGAATAATTTCTACATAATAGGTAGAACCGAGCCTTAATTGAGGTGAGTATGGAGCAGCGTCGGAATGCAAAGGCGGGAGAAAAGGGAGATCACCGAGAAAACTCGCCGACCAATGGAATCGACGATTCCCACATGCAAAGAAAGTGGACAGATACCAGGCCTGGAAACTTCGCAAAGTTTTGATTCACTACCTATGCCGAGTTTTTGCTGCTATTGACTTGTGTCCTCTAAGATTTTTTTTTGTTTCAGTATTGCAGTTTGTCGTTCTCAAGTTTTTGTCCTCTTTACTTATCTTCTCTAAAATTTTCCGTTATATTTGACAATGAAATTGTTTTTCCCTGTTTCATAGTGTTTATTGGAGTTGTAAAGTCTTGTTTTAATATACCACTGTCTGTTTTGATTTGTTTATTGTCGATTCATGTTCTCCGAAATTGGTTTCCGTTCATTTCAGTATTTTAATTTCTTATTTCTCTATGTTTTTCGCGTGTTGCGTATTTTTAATCATTTTAGGTATTTTGACAAGGAACTAACATTTTCCATTTGTGTTTTCGTTGTGGATTTTATCTTTGACGGGTTTTCGTTTTTGTTGCCATGCTCTCTCTTCTGAAATTAAGTATTTTTCTCCGGGGTTTTTTTTTTGTTTATTAAATTATTATTTTTATTTTTTTTTTACATTCTGAGCAGGAAATAATCTTTTCCTGATTGTGTTAATTGTGTAGGTTGCCCATGATTAGGGACAGGGAAATGCTGGCCCAGTGTGTAAGCCAGTTTTATCTCAGACCAGATGGCGCGGGATACGGTGCTTCTTTCTTTGCAAGTGTGTTATTGGCTCAAATATCACCTGGGCATGCCTAATAAACTGTTATAAAATTGCAAACTTAACAGAAAAGTACATATGTATGAAGTTCAGCTTGTTCTAAAATGAATTCGCCAAATCTTCCAGTCCCTATCCATGAGTTTTTCTTATCCAGTTCACTAGCTCGTAAGTCCATGTATTAATGATGTTAGGTTATTCTTTGGATCCTAAATTTCTGTTTTTCATTTTCTGATATTTGCTTTTCTTTTGGTTTGGACCTATTTTTGTTCTTTGCTTTATTTTTGAAATTAATAAGGAAAATTACAATATCATTGCCACTGAACTCTAAAGATTAACATTCTGTGACTTGGGAACTGTGCGCGAAAATGGAAAAATTACGGTTGTTTAAATTTCCTCTTGAAGTGACTAACTGAAGGAAGTATAAAAGTAAATTTAATAGTGCTATGAAACCTCACTGAATAAATCCGATTATTTTGTGTCTGTGTACCTTGTTCATCCCATACATATTGACATACTATCAATTAGTGCACATGTGCGCAATGACTAAATACCGTCGGATTTTATATCTAGTAAGTTTTTTTTACAAATGCGCAGCTGAAAACGAACTTTCCATATTTCTGTTATATTAGGACGGGCTAATCCCACCGCAGACACCGAGTTTATTAATATTAAGAAGATTGTTATAGTTTTCGCACATGTTAGGACATACCTTGCTGATTTCTCTATTTTTTAAAATAAATATTCATTGTTACTTTCCTTTTTTTTTTTGTAGAACTTTATAAATTTACGCAACTCGAGGGATTGCTTACATCCTAAAATAACGTAAGCAAACGTTTAATATTGCACACACATCCGTAGCTTGGTTGGCATCCGAAGTCACAACCATCTCGTAGTATGAAATAAAAGCCTTTGTGGCTCTGCACGTGGAGGTCGCCCCTTGGCAAATCATAAGTCAAAATAGGTAGTCACATGAGATTTTTGAATTCCCCTTTTAACAAAAATTACTTCCAGCAAGAATACATTTTGTTACAAGACGCTAGAGGGGCGTATCGGAATTCGCGAGGGATGGAGGTGTTAACAAAAATAAAAGAACTATAATTGGTTTTTAATTTATTCATCAAGCTATTATTTAAATATTTTTAGCTACCTCCAGCATTACATTGGTTATTCTCAGCGAGCGAAATATTTAATGTCTATCTCAATTCTAGTTAAAGTTCTTCTCAATGTCTCTATGTGTACAGTCACTTAATTCACACTCATCATTAACACGTGTTCAGTCTGTCTCTTGCCACCATTTGAAATGTCTTACACTCGCACATCCAGTTTAACAGTCCCGCACCACCAGTCTCTCTCTCTCTCTATCTCTCTCTCTCTCTCTCTCTCTCTCCGCGGCACCGATGCTCGCTGTCTGCAGGCTTCACTCCCGCTGGTCACTTTCGTCGCCGCCTGTCGCTTTGCCGGCTCGTCTCTTCGCTGTCTTCGCAAACCTGTCGCCCAAGGTCGCACAATCCTCCAAACTCTCAAAAACTGTCGCATCGGAGACCCATGGCAGCTTAAATAGTCTCGCTTGCCCGATCTGGAAGGTTCCCGGCACCCCGGGTCATGCTGAGAGAGGCTAGGGCATTGTACGAGAAAATTTTTTCAGAAAACTGCACAGAAATTCAATCCTCCCAAGGTCAATAGCGCGCAAATTGCGATAGACTTATCGTGGCGGCACGCAACGGCATCCTTTTCCAAATCGCCGCTCGCTTCTCAGATTACGCTCGCCTGACATTCCTTTGCTGTCGCAAGCAGGACGGGGCAAAGGAAGCGATGCATAGCAGCTAGCGCGTAACAATAGAGAGTGAGTATGAATTATACCGAGAAAACGGCTTCAGATTTGTCGGAGAATAACAAGTTGAACTTTTATGCAACCTACAGTATAAAATGATCCATGAAGGTGCTAAATGAATTAAAGTATGGGAACCAATTTTTTGCTGCATGTTATTAGTGAAATTAAAATGGAACGCTGAGAGTAAGAGTGGTAAGTGACAATAAATTGCTGCAAAATATATTGCTGTTCATCAAAATGTTTAACGTTTACAATTAGCTTTGCAACATTATTATTTTTTTGCTTAAAATTTTACTTTGCAGACACATAATTGGTATTCAGTTATGGAATTTGAATTAGCACCTAAAATTAATTAAAATGTAAACATTACTGTTAAAAATATTAACATTTTAAAATAATACGTACATTAGTTTAAATACTATTAGGCTGATAATGTGCACAAAAAAAAATCGTTGGAGCAATGCGGGTACTCTGTAAAATGAAATACTCAGAAGAAGCAGGTATGCGTCAATGCTATTTTCGTTGACTGACGCACATGTTACCTAAATTTAGGATCGGGATATGATAACCAGTTCACTTGCATGTAGTCATTAGTATCAATATTATAGTCGTTTCATATAGGTTCGTTATATGCAGTCTGAAGGAAACGTACACTGAAACATGCCTACCTTCCTCGAGAACTTTTTTTTATGCCCATGTACTTGCGTACTATCAGCAGGAAACATCAAAACGTATATTTATAAGTTTGATTTCACGACTAACCATCCTCATTAGCCATAACACAAAATAAACATATATCATCATTGTTACTAGCAAATACCAGAAACATCGTTAAGACAAATTCCCTATTTTGGATTCGTGATAATATTTAGAGGTTGAGTTTTTTAAATAAACTATATTTTGCTCTAAAACATAATGTGGAATATTACTCTATGAAGTAATTTAAACGTTGCAGTTACGACTGGTATTTGAAATTCAATTGTTTCGACAGCCTTCATTTTGTCGACATAAACTGTATTATAATTGTAAACCTTCCATTTATTAAATATATTAATAGTTACAGGCAGGATACTAATTTATGTAAGTAAAATACTCACTGCAAGCATTGTATCTAGACAAATTTGTTTTCAATTTACTCTATGTTAACTTCTGTTGTATAAAGCTGTAGATTTGAATCTCATTAAAATTTTCAGTTTTTAAGTAAGTTGATTGTAAGCTTTCTCTGTGAGATTATTCATTTATTATGTAAAATAAAATTAGAATTGTATATCTGAAAGGTTCTTTACAAACATGTTGCAATATTGATGTCATTTTCCCAAATACAATGAGTATTAAGCATATTGTTTTTGATGCTTCCATGTATTTCAGATACACGAGCTGATGTTGAGGGCCGTTCCAGAAGTTCTGCCTACGTCCGAACAGCTAGATTTTCCGCTTGAATTCCAGCGAGGGAGCCCGCCAGAAAGGCCACCGGAAGTCACTAGAGATAGTCCACCTGAAAATCCACCAATACCCGAGCCAGAAAAGCAGCCAGAAATCTTTCTAGAACACCCAACGGAACCCCCACCTGAGGGCCCACCAGAGCACCCCAGAGAACCCCCAGCTGAAGGCCCACCAGATCACCCAATAGAACCCCCACCAGAGGGCCCACCAGAACATCCAAGGGAACCCCCGCCTGAGGGCCCACCAGAACACCCAAGGGAACCCCCACCTGAAGGCCCACCAAGGCACGCAGAACATCCTTCAGAGAACCCGGAAGAACCCCCACCAGATAACCCATCAGAACGTCCACCAGAAAACCCACCTGAGAATCGAGAAGCCTAAACTTTACAATACTCACCTGAAAGTCCACCAGAAAAAAACTTTGAGTACTTTTACTAGAGCCATAATTATATGTAATTGCAAAAATCATAGACAATGGTGTCTGTATTTTATTGTATTAACACACAACATACATCCCTGCAGTGGAAGAATTGAATGCAATAATAACATTTCTTAACGTGTCTGAAATAATACAATTGTTTTAGATTGAAATATAGCGAAAAATGTTAACTTTTAGTTTGTGAAGAAATGTTTCTTGGAACCATAAATATGAATACGATACAGTACTAAAGGAAATAAAAATAAAATTATATAATATATAAATATATTCTTATTTTAAAACTTTTATTGAAGCAGTTCCAGTTCCAGAAGTTCCTTAAATAGCTCACGTTATTTAAGGAAAAAAACACAATAAATGAGAGAAATCATTTATTTTTTCATCTAATAGTGAGGCAATTAAAAACATACGACATTAACGAAAAAATTACCATTTATCAGTTCCTCCTATCTACCATAATTACTGTAATCAGATTCTGAAATTCGGTTAAGCGTAAATAAAAATGGTATGTTGAATTTTATATAAAACGCGGGTGTGTGTGTGTATATATAATATATATATATATACACACACATACATACACACACAAGATCCTGAAAAATCTCCGATGTTAACCATTACTAAATTGATGATGGCATCTTTCTTGAGTAAAATTTCCGTTGTCAATAATAATTTTTAGCTTTTCCAGCACAAACAGTATTCACATGTTATCCACCTAGTCGGGCATGGAAAGTAAAGGTTTAACAGGAAAACATTACACATTTAGTCATAGAAATAGGTTTTTTTTTACGGGGTTTAATATTTACTGCAGTCTATTACGGCAGTGTTAAAATAAAACTAGAAAATGGAGACTTATATTTAATGTAAGAATTTTGCATTTTGACGTGTAGCTTTAAAAATTAAAACTTGACATCACAGAGACAAATTCAATAAACTGAACTCAGAACTAGTGCTTCGAAAGAGTGACATTCGCAATAAAACTGTTATTAATTTCCAGAAAATAAGGTAGTTGTTTTAATGTAATTATCTGCAAAAATTCAGTGATTCAAGTAAAAAAAAATTCCTTTGGTTTACATTTAACTCTTACTATTTTCTTTAAGTTTACGCTGTTTTACTTTCTGATAGTACAGCTTGATTTTCGGGTATGATTTAATGACACCAGTGGTTATATTTTGTCTACAAGTTACCACTGCCATTAATTTTAGAATTAATTACGTGTACGACGAAAGAAAATTGTTTATTAACGAACGCTATTAATGTTTCTGCGATAAAATAATATGCGGTCCCACAAGTTAAGCATAAAATAAACAAACCGCGTAGAAATCACCTCAGCGACAAGGAGAATGGTAAAATCAGTGGAACAGGTGTATGGGACATTGTAATATGTTCCGAGGAAAACTTACACAACAAGAATACAGATATGAACGCTGCTCTCACTGGTAGCAGTTTGCCTAACTTTCCAGTACAGTAATTATGTAATGCTCATTTTCATCAAAACCTATTTTCTTTATTCGAGATGAAAAATATGGCACTAGTTTGTTCGAAGTTAACTCTAAGCATTTATGAAAGCATTTCTGACTGATTGCATTATTCTGCGCATCTCCCTAGCAATTTGCCTACGATTTGCCAATGGTACTGACAGATACTGGCGTATATTTAATCATATATTCGTTTTTGTTAGTTGTAGTTAAAACAATTTTTAAAGTAAGTATTAAAAAAAAAATTGTGCTGGCCGCTAGCACAATTTGTATGGTTTCGATAGAGCTCTTAGTCTAGGAAAAAAAAAAAAGTCAATTTAAGAAATAAGTTCTTGATTACTCCGGAGCTGGCGTGCGTAGTTAACCCTATATGTGCTCTGCTTTCTTCATTTCTTTTTTCTCAATATCATATATCCCTCCGCCACAAGTACAATTGAACATTGTTGTGGTTTCCAACTGAACATATATATGTATCGATTGAGTGACACTGGTAAACTAGGCTATTAAAAACATAATTCCTATAATCAGGGAATTATTATATTTTAATGTTAAATAATAAAATAATTTTGGCTCTACAAATTTAAAATAACACTTGGTTGAAAACTTTTAAAAGCTGAACTACTTTTTTTCGCTTGGTGCCAGCATCATTCTAAGTAATCAATGAAGTCGTTACATTAAAATGTACGTTATTTTAGGAGGCAAAATTTTATAAATATTGTTTGTATACTGCTTACGTAACCACGATTAGGCTATATGTCTCAAGATATAAGAGTTGTAGTGTTATTGACGGAAGCTTGAGATGAGCTGACACATTCAACTGACATAGTAATACCTGACAGGTTGGTGAGTAAATATATCCACATTTGTTGCATATGCTTCAAAGGAGAAAGAAATTTATGGCATTTGGCAATTTTACGTACTTTTTTAATTTCATATTCATGGCTCTAAAACGTTTTAATACTCTCTACACTTTAGCCTGGTCACCAGAAATTTACCTGTGCTCTTTATATATAGCGAATGCATAGTTAGTTACTCCTATATTCAACTCAATAAACAAAGAAACGCGTATTGGTATTCTGTACGTACAAATAATACCGATACATATCTGAGAGTTTCTCTCATAACTATAGTTTTATGAAATATAGGTGGATTTAGTTTTCATCCTCAGGTTTGCTAGTTGTATTACATTTATATGGAAAGTCCTAAATGTTCAATCTTTATATGCTTTCGGGTAGATTAATTTCATTGTTATTGCTTACAGAAGTGGAGAAAATACACGGAGCTCTTACTCATACCTCCAATCAGTTTCGATGTTCGTTGCGCGACAAATTAAAATTATAGTTCTCTCTAGAATTGTATTTCAGAAGCGTAAATTCTTTTCCGACGTTCAGTTTTATTAATCCATATCTCAAGTTCTTGTATTGACAACTAAGACAGCATATGTTTTTCTTATTTACAATCCTCTGCTCGTCGCGTATTCATAACGTAAGCTAAAGCGCATTTGCCTTTATATGTTATTAATTTCACCATCTTCGTCGATAACACAGAGCTACATTTCTGGCTAAGCAGTTAAAGATTCTTTGAAGTTACAAATACTCACTATTTTGCACAGCAAACGGATAATCCGCGAAATGCATAATAAATTTACGTTGTACGTATTTACCGGTTTTTGCTAAACGAATCGTTGTTTTAGAATTCCGTTTATCAGATAAAATGCTGAAATATAATGCATACTGTGGGGTTAGAATCCATTCCTAAATGCATATATTCATTTTTCCATAGCAGTTCCGAAAACTCAGGTCGATTAAATATTTCTATCTAGTCTTACACTGTATTTCTTGCGTTTTTAAAATATCTGTTGAAAGATTGTTCTTCGAAATTCTTGTCGATACTGAGCGCAGACAGAAAAACCTGTGAAAAATGGCTGTTCAAGCATTTATTCTGACAACTAATACTTATTTGCTCAACACGTCAGTATCTTTGGTGCATATCATCCTATATCCATACATATACCTCACGAGACTTTACAAAAATCAGTCCTGAACACATTTGATACAGTGTAATTAAACACTTTCAAGTTATTATTGACTTTACTTGAAATAACATCTTTCATTTTACCTGTTTGTTATACATTATTTGTAAGTATACTCTAAATTCGAATCAGTGCCAAACCACTGATTCACAGTGAAATTCAATTACTCGAATCAGTGAAAATGGCTCCACTTAGAACCAGTGTAAAACCATTAACTGTTCCAGTGAAAAAATTTCCCTGATTGAATTAGTGACGTGTAACAATTTAATTCATTGAATAAATGAAGGCCAACTACAGCAGCGAATTAAATATGGTTAAATACTATTAATATCACACAATTTACCATAACTTAAAAAAGTAAAATATTTTTCGCAGATGGTCGGGATTGAACTTACACGCCCTTTTCAACTCACATTTAGACCATTACCTTAATATATTTTTTGACATGTATTTCAACTATATGATACAAGAAGTACAATTGTGGACAAAGACTAAAGTTCATATGTCCTTTTTCTGGCTGCATACTGTTACAAATTAATTAGTTATGACATACACGCACTTAGGGATACACTTTTATATTAAATAAAATAATGCCCATATTTTTTGTTCAGTTTTTTCTCTTTCATCATCAGCCATCTCACCCTATGCAGTCTGTCAATAAATTCACGTAAGTGGAAGGGAGGTCGGCGTATTGATAGTAAAGCCAATCAAGTTCATGAGTAGCCGGACCACCGCTCTCCGTTTGACGGTAGGGAACGCTGTCAAATCAAGGAAGCAGAGTGTATCCTCATGTAGGTCGCCGCGTCAAGTCTTCGTGCAACGTGACGTATACACCAGTTCCATAAGGGACGGGAATATATACAACTGGTAACCCGATGAAGTACTGTATCATGTTGATCACATATTACACATCGGTCATCAGTGTCTAGGAAAATACATTTAAGACGAAAATTAGTGGGTGTTATGTAGTTGATAGAGGAATATGCAGACGCTCGGAGGGCCGTTGGTAGTTATACATCTGCTGTATTTTTCCATATTGTTTCCCGGTGCAGATTGGCCCATTTGAGTTGCAGCCTCGGAACTACATTCTCCTTTCTACAATTATGTTTGTATAATAGACTCGTAGTGATGCTTACGCCGTGCGGTAATTCACTGATAGTTTGTTGCACACCTACAAGTGTCTGTAGGTAATGTCGAGGGAGAATACGATCATTTGTACATACTACGTGATGAAGCGCTGTGACGTCTCGGTTTTCAGACATGAATTGTTGTAACATAGTTTTCTCAAACAAAGCCCTTGTCTTTAGTTTCAGATCCACAATGCCCAAGCCTTCTCTGCCTGCCAGAAGTAGTAACTGCTCTCTATTCGCCCGGAATAGATACCGACGCCACATGAACCACCCTACGTACTGCCGTATTTGCGCCTCGGTTGCTTTTGGCACGCGGAACAGGTGCGCTACATACCATAGCTATTACAATAGCTACGTATTTACAATATATGCTCTGTGTTTAACATTGAGGTTACGAAGGCGAGTGGATAAAAGGCTGCCGTGTACTTTGTGCACCACTGAGTCCCGGTTGCATTTAATTATTTACTCAGAATTTTGCAGAAATTCTATTCCAAAGTACGAAGTTTATCAGTCTTAACATATGGGGATACCTGTCACAGTGTATCTGGTTCAGGCTTCAGGTCGAGTACTTTTATCTTCGCAGGGTTAACTCGGGCAGTTGCCGCGTGGGTGAAGTCGTAGAGTGTGTCATTAATTCGAGTTACTTATTCTTCACTCCTTGCTATAAACATGACGTCATCCACGTACCCAATGCATGCTGGTATTCGTGTCCCAACACTGATACCGTTGAGTCTCGAGTGGAGTGTTCTTAGGAGGGGTTCAGTGTACAGTACGGATTTGGACATGGGTAGGAGACAACCTTGGCGTATGAATGATTGAATGTTAATTCTATCTGTGATTTTGCACCTCTTCTAGAGTTTGTAAACTGGCGATAGTTAGTTGTGGAAAGCCTACATGTAGTTAATTCTGTCAAGGACATTCTAGTTCCCTCGATCAAATGCTTTGTCAAGGTTAATATTCAATAACGACACTGGTCCCGGTGTTAATTTGGCTATTATCTGAACATCTCACAATACTGCGACATCTTGAATGATAGAGGTGTTTCGCACTGCGCAACATTGTTCAGGGCCTATAATCTCAGATCTGACGTGTGCTTCAGACGATTTGCGAAGAGACGCGCAATAATCTTATAGTCAGTGCAGAGTAGAGTTATAGGCCTGTAATCAGTTATGTTGAGTGGGTTAGATTTCTTAGGGATCAGTACCAAAATACTTTCAGTTTGAGATCGACAAAGTACGTTTCTCTTGATGACTGTTCGCAACACGTTGCAAAGTTCCGTCTGGATAACAGGCCAATAATGTCGATAAAATTCGTACGGAATGCCATCAATTCCCGGCGATTTCTTTTTAGGAGTTTGCTGTACGATTACTGTGCCGTCGCCTCGAACGGGACGTCTCGAGACATTATTAATACGGTCGTCAACTGGTCGGTCCTCTTTCATCTTCCCGTCGCTGTTTCACGACGCGAGAGCCCGTAACCTCCTCGTCAGTGATTTCGCGCTGGAGTAGATCACTCGAATATTCGCTGGCACGGTTTGTAATGCTTTGCACAAAGGGAGCTCCGGCGTCCGTATCGATTGTCTGTTCTGAGTAGAGGCGTGAGTAGTGGTCACGGAAGGCAGTCGCAGTTGTCACTAGGTCTTGTTCCAGCTATAGCACGCATAGCATCAACATATTTTTTGGCACAAATTTTCTGTTCCATGGCAAGGTCCTGAATGCCCATCTGCTCTTGCTGTAGGTTATTGTAAGTATGAACAAATTGCACGCGCTCTTCCATATAATTGCGACGAGTGTTTAGAATTTTTTCTTTGATTCGACATGCTGTGTCCCTCACATTCGTTCCTGGCGACGCCGTGGCGTACCATCTGAGCTACCAAGTCAAGTTGATAATAACGAGGAGAATATATGTCTTATATTTCCTCATCGAATGTGTGTAGTTTTAAATTGTATCCCCTTACTTTTCGTTTTTGGTTTGATTGGTACTGTTAGAGTTGTTAAAACGAATACTACATATGAGTGCACTCTCTTCGCCACGTTACACGCAGTTTAAACATTCAAACAGAGCGTTGTGATGACTACATGGCATCAACGAAATGAAAGACGTAAAAACGGAATGAAAGACTGCATGTTCATGTTACCTCATAAAATTGTGTTTTGGAATACGAAACACACTTTAGAAAGTATTATGAATTGGTTTTATTAGTTTACGGGTTGTTATTTCACTTGGTACACGCTTCTTAACGGCCATTTTTACAAACTGTGTAACTGATCCATCAGTCAAAAAACAAATCACTGAATAAAGAGTGAAAATAATGATTGATGAATCAGTGGAAAATTTCACTGAATCAAAAGGTGAAGGAACACTGGTATTATTCACTGATTCATCAGTTAAATTCACTGAAGTGAATGTTGAATCAGTCAGATACTTTTTAACTGATTGAAACAGTGAAATTCTCAATGATTCAGATTTAGTGTGTACACTCTTGAACAATCGCTTCTTAACATGAGCCTCGAAGTATTCAGATATTCTCGCAAGACCGAATAAATATTGACGTAAATGTTACCACTGACAGCCGGAAGCAGAGTGGCGCAGTGAAGGGTGCTGGGCCCATAACCCAGAGGTCCGTATATCGTAACCACGTTCTGCTGGGTGACACCTTTATAAAAGTCAGATTAATAATGTTACTTTATATGGGAAAGGAAGACCTTTTTTAGTTCAAAATCTCTCCTAAGTTTGGTAAACTAAAGACGAATGTCAGTAATAAAAATAAATTTCCAAAATATTTTATGATAATTTGAACTTACATATCACATACGTAAATTTATAAAATATGTTTAGGGATACTCAGATAACGTCAAATAAATAAAACAAAATGTGTAAAAATCTGCTATAGTCTGTTCACGATTATTTCAGTACTTCTGAAATAAAACTTAGAAAAAAATTTACTAGCCCTATTTGCGTATGTTTTAACGGTCACACTTTCTGGCATATACCCAGTAAAGTTGGTAACGAACAGAGAAAATAGCTCAGTTTCATAATGTTGAGTTGAAGGTGTTGGGTAAACATCTGCGCATACTGTAATTCAGTAATTTTTCTTTCGGTTTATTTAATGCATACAATAATTAACAAACTTATATAATATTTACTTTTCAAATAATTTCGCAGTTACACAAGACTGACGTATGAATAAAGTGAGTAAGCCAATNGAAGGTGTTGGGTAAACATCTGCGCATACTGTAATTCAGTAATTTTTCTTTCGGTTTATTTAATGCATACAATAATTAACGAACTTATATAATATTTACTTTTCAAATAATTTCGCAGTTACACAAGACTGACGTATGAATAAAGTGAGTAAGCCAATTGCGATGTTAATTTCACATATGGTGGAAGAATCAGAAGAATAGACAATTCGCACACAAGAAGATATTTAGCAGGGCTTTCAAAAGTGATCAGTTTACCGTATGCAGCCTCTAAGCATCTCGCATTATAGGATTAGCGTTGCTTGCAGTAAGTGTGTTACTAGATAATATTTAAGTTTGTCTGTGGCACAAATACTTCCCAAAGCTGTTTGCATCCAAGTCCTGCAGTGTTTGTGAAGTTACTGGAACTAAAAGTGGGCTACATGTTATTAGACTGTTATCCCAGATTCTGTGCCTCCTCAGTGCATGTCAGTTAAGCTTATTATATGAGCATTTCCTCTTGTTTGCTTGATGTCTCTCATCAAGTAGACCCATGTTAACAAAGCCCAGGATTTGTAAGGCAGCGCCAGACTTTACTTTAATATGCCCATGAGTTATTTCGGTACTTCATTAGTTTCTTAATAGATTCATATATTTATTATTACTACTACTTTTCCTTGACATACTGCTTTATTATAGAGTTTTTGGAAGTACATTCAAATTTAATTTACGTATTGAGACTTCTACTTAAGTAATTTTTGTCACTGAATTTTAAAAATTTTATGAAATTCACGTGCCAAAAGAGCTAGAATTGCCTAAATAAAAAATTGGCAAGTTAAAGTGCGTATGTGCTTACATACAAACTGAAGTGATAAAAATAAATAAATGCTTGCACATGACAACATAAATATCTATGCAAATGGGATGCCATAGCAAGATCTTCAGCTGAAAAGACAAACATTGGTGCTTCCCTTTAAAAAATCAGGATTTTACACTCAAAACATTTAATAAGTGAAGATTACTGAGTCTTGCTATACTACGGCCAAACAAGCCGATGTAACGGCCTCACTTAAGTTCAGTGTAAAATAAGTTTTAGTCTCAAAGAAAAAGTAACTTACGGAATAAGTGAATTTACTTGCCAATAAGTGAATTCGCTGATTATTCAACGGAGGCTGAAAAAGTGAAGAAGCTGTGAAATAAACAAAAATGATATATATTTTCAATTTACTAATTTGTTTAATTTCTACCGTAATTTTCACAGATTAATTTTGAAAGTAATATAAGTCGCTTGCGATTAACGAAGCGGGTTGAAGTCTTAAGTTCGTTCTTTTATGTTTTCGTGCAGTGATAAATAATATCAGTGATATATTTAATGAATATAAATTATAACGAGTAAGAATCATGTTACCCTAATGCATAATCACAACAAAAACCTGACACGTCATATATATAAGTGCTACAGTTCGTTTTGTAATAATCACTGACACGACAAAATCGTAAACAAAATTTTCTCAGTATTTCATAAAAATCATATAAACGAACTAATTTTACTAACCTTCTGTGTAAAATATTAGAAACTTCCGCCATTATTTGAACATGCATGTAAGATGAAAGACTGAATGCTTGCGGCATTCCAAAGCGTATTGTAATTTATACAACTAAAAACAACGTTACTTCCAGGAAAAAATATTTTTCACTAATCTTATTTGGAATAAATCAGGCCCCTTTCAATGACACAAATTGATATCGTGGGTACAGGTGTAAAGTATGGACGTTTGGTTATGAAACACATTGGGTTTATTTTTTATGTGTAGTTAGACATTACTTTTACTGCTTATATGCACACACTGTTACGAGGCGTGGTCAGGCCCTTAGCTGAGAGGCCTGCCTNTACACACTGTTACGAGGTGTGGTCAGGCCCTTAGCTGAGCGGCCTGCCTGATCACACCTTCACTTATTTATCCGAGACACGGGTCGTGATCGTTGAAATTAGTTATGAAATAGCAAACCACAGAAACCCCTTACACCGGCCAGTAAACTGGGACAACGCAGCCGATATAGGGCAGTGTAGTCCGTGGGCGGTGTCTTTTGTCGTCGGGCCATTGGAACGAGAAGANTATGGACGTTTGGTTATGAAACACATTGGGTTTATTTTTTATGTGTAGTTAGACATTACTTTTACTGCTTATATGCACACACTGTTACGAGGCGTGGTCAGGCCCTTAGCTGAGAGGCCTGCCTGATCACACCTTCACTTATTTATCCGAGACACGGGTCGTGATCGTTGAAATTAGTTATGAAATAGCAAACCACAGGAACCCCCTACACCGGCCAGTAAACTGGGACAACGAAACCGATATAGGGCAGTGTAGCCCGTGGGCGGTGTCTTTTGTCGTCGGGCCACTGGAACGAGAAGACCACTGAAGCTGGGTGTGTCCGGCCTTCGACCTGCGCCATCTTAAGCAGCCTCCGGAATCATGAACAAGGCGGGGACTCTCCATTTAAGCTTTACTCAGAACGTGGCTGGTTAATTATTAATAATTTAAGATAATTTAATATTTCAATATATTAGTATGATTGATGATGAACCTGGGAGGGGTTAGGGGGTTCATATTCAATCATATTTATATTGACATTTGAAATAATAATGTACAAGCTTAGTGTTAGATAAGCCTATTTTATAAAGTGTTTATTATATAACTTTTAGCGATAAATTGTTAGCCCCTATATCCCTGTTTAGGCCAAATTTCAACAAAACATCAAAATCATAACAACACGTGATATACATACCATCTAGGAAAATTTAATTGAAAAATATTAACAGTTACATAAAAAAAAAAGTCCTATTCTTCGTACTCTTTTAGGTCAACAAATATAATTCTAGTGTTCAGGAATATTTTATAAATAAAAGAGAACGATACTTTAAAAATAATTTTTGGGTTACCAACTACAGACCTCAAAACGTTTGTGATCATCATACTTAAACGTGACAAAGCAGTAATGAATGATAACCATAGCNACCAACTACAGACCTCAAAACGTTTGTGATCATCATACTTAAACGTGACAAAGCAGTAATGAATGATAACCATAGTTCTTTTAAACCCAAAGTGCTTACCCTCAATAAAATCTTCATAACTTAGATATCACCTTATATATATATGCAATAAAATCTCCATACCTTTGAAATCACCTTACCTTATATATATATATATATATATGCAAAAAATCTGAATACCTTAGAAANACCAACTACAGACCTCAAAACGTTTGTGATCATCATACTTAAACGTGACAAAGCAGTAATGAATGATAACCATAGCTCTTTTAAACCCAAAGTGCTTACCCTCAATAAAATCTCCATAACTTAGATATCACCTTATATATATATATGCAATAAAATCTCCGTACCTTTGAAATCACCTTACCTTATATATAAGTATATATATAAATATATAAATATATATATATATGCAATAAAATCTTAATACCTTAGAAATCACCTTACCTTATATATATAAATGCAATAAAATCTCAATACCTTAGAAATAACCTTACCTTATATATATATATATACACTGAAGAGCCAAAAAAACTTGTACACCTACCTAATATCGTTTAATATCGTGTAAGGCCCCCGCGAGCACGCAGAAGTGCCACAAGACGACGTGGCATGGACTCCACTGATGTCTGAATGTATGCAGGAGGCAATCCACACCATGAATCCTGCAAGGAAGTCCACAAATCCATAGGAGTGCGAGGCGGTGGAGATCTCTTCTGAACAGCACGTTGCAAGGTATCCCATATATGCTCAATAATGTTCATGTTTGGTGATTTAGGTGGCCAATGGAAGTGTCTAAAGTCAGAAGAGTGTTCCTGCAGCCACTCGGTAGCAACTCTCGACGTGTGGGGTGTCGCATGTTATCGCTACCTCGGAGATGCTATGTCCCATCTCTCGTGCGCCGACTATAACACCACGTTCAAACGCACTTAAATCTTGACAACCTCCCATTGTAGCAGCGGTAACCGATCTGGCTGCCAACCGCATCGCGTTACTCTGATTTATTCCATACCTCTGTTATCTGCATACGCACGCCTATACCAGTTTTTTTTGGCTCTTCAGTGGATATAATAATGAAAGGTGTATTACATGTAGCAGTTACAACCTAATCACAACAACTAGAACATACGTTACTGTAGTGCAAAAACACACTTTTTTCAGCCGAAATATATTTCTTCGGCTTTCGAATTTCGGCTCTCGGACAGAATAACAATTCAAGACAGCGAACCACAAAAAGTTACGTATACACTCCTTAACTGCGACAATTTATGACGGGAAAAGTGGAACGCATCCTGCAGCAAGCAGAATGGAGCAATAGAAGCGAGCTGGGCCCGTAACTCAGAGGTCCATGGATCGAAACCAAGCTCTGTTACCAGTGTGTTGATATTGACCAGTCATTACAAACATTTAGTTGTAAGAAAGTATTTTTCTTTGCGGTGCTTACGACAACAGCTCGGTTGAAATAATTTTTTTTTAGTGAATCTGTTTTACATCTTTTCTTTCGTAAATTAAGGAATGTGTAATTGTCAAATAAGATTATTTTTCCTTCATGTATTAAAACTTTCATCTGGCGTAAGAAAATAGGTATTGTCATACTAATAATTTGTATTATTGTTTCCATGGTTACAAAAGAAGAAAAGATAAATAATATATAAATTAGTTTGTTCTTCTGAAATTACAAATAAATGTGAAATATTGATTGTTTGGAGTATACAAGTTTACACTCAATTGGGTCTCATTGCTTCTTGTGAGCTCTAAAACTTCAAAGTTTGTAAAGCAGTTTTTACGGAAGCAATGCACTGGAAGGTCAGTAAAACTGGTGCTCCCGTCTAATACTATGTACGTACACCTGTTGACTGCAGAGCTGCATAAATACGACAGGAAACGTATGCCACGAGGTTTATAAAGTGGTCTGTAGACAACACCACGCCTCCTGAAGAACAATCCACGTTTTTGTGTAATTCCGAGGCGGCATATTTCTTCTTTCTACATCGCGTTTCAGGACATCTAATATATGTTCGGTAACAATCAAATCACCTTACTTTAGAAGCCGCCGCATTGCTCCCAAACTAGGACGATCAATCATCGCACAACAATTTTGAAACTTGGAGGCCTGCCGTTATGTTCATAGCTGGCGGGCGCATTATTTGACGCCAAAGGACGCAAAGATGAATAGTTTGCAGAGGCGCCTGGTATGTTTTAGACGTTACTTTTCGTAACACAAGTGAAGAACCTGCCTGTGTTTTCTATATGTTTCAGAATAGCAATGAAGTGTTCCTTTGTGGTATTCATGTAGTTCTAAAGGGAAAACAAGGGTTAGATAGAAGTATGGGTCATTATTATCAGTGGTAGTGCAGGAATCATAATCGATATTTTTTTAGCAGCCAATCATCAGGTATATATAATCTACCTAAAATGAATTCAATAACTTCAAATGCTTAACTAACCAATGAAAAATACTACAATAATAAAATAAACGTAATATACCGTCATATAACGACTGGTGTTAAAATCAGAGAAAGTTATAAAATAAGGAAAAATAATTATATTAAAATGTGGTTCGGCTTAATTTTCAAAGGAATTGTTGGTACATAACTGGCAAACCACGTTACATAAAAAGTGAAGCACTTATAGATTATAGTTATAGTCCAAAAAAACCTTAGTAGAAACTAGGATTTTGTGATATTCACGCGTCATTCAAATGACAATTCGTATTGTTAACAAGCACGTGACTGTAATTCGTATTAAAAACAATTATTTAACACCACTTGTTTAGACACAATAGTTTCCGTAAAACTGTAAGTAATGGAGTAACTTATAATTTGTTACTGGTATTACTTTAAGTATTTTTATCACTGTTTACGATAAATTATACGTGGACACCAACCGGCGTTTTCTGAAAAAAATATTTTCCGTTTGTTAAATTAAGCATTTAACATATATACGATGCAATATATCTTATGACGCTATTCGTGGAATTTCAATCCAATGTTTGACACATGTACGTATAAAAAGTATAGTTTTTGGGAACCAGTTACTATGGCGATAGCAATCAAATTGGGTTGAAAGTCTCAAATATTGTAAACTTAAATGTTAGTTCTCGTTTGATATTTGTGTGTGTTGTCTGTTGATGCGCTGGTGTGTGGTAGGTCAGGTATGGACGTCGCTATGGTCAGAGTCTCTTACTTAACGTTTTACGACACTTCAGCGTGATTCATTACAAGTTTTTTATAAATATGTTATATTATCAATATTCATAATCTCTTTCTTAGGAAAAAACTGAGTTATATTTTTGCAAGTGTGAATAATCAAAAGCAACTAGCACAGTACATAAGTGGTAAGAGAAACATTACGTTTTGTATAAGGTTCGTATGGGTTTTAAAATTTTAATGAGTGCCTTGCGTAACTAGAAGGGAACGTAGGGATACGAGTCGTATACAAAACGTAACGTTCATCCTTGTCTTTTATGCACTCTTCAAAATCTCTTTGATCATTCACACTTACAAAAATCGTAACTGAGTTTTTTTCCTAAAGAGAAGACAAAATATTGATAATATTGCATATTTACGTAACACTTGTAATAAATCACTCTGCGTGTCATAATACGTTAAATTCAGCGACGTCCCGACCAAACCTTCCACACGCCAGTAGATAAACAGAAAACACACAAAAATATGAGAAGAGAAATGTGTAGTGAATTAACAATATTCAGTTGAAGTGTAATATGTGACATGATCAAACGAAGAGTGGGGGTTTGCCGGAATGGAAATTTCCCATGAAACAAGTAAAGGTTTTTTTTATGTGTGAAAGTTTAAGAAGCCTTTGTCCTTTTCAGTCTCCACGAGATTGACAAGTTCGTCATAAGTGTATCTTGGAATGAATATGAACAAAGACATACTTAAATAACGACTACCTGATAATAAAAATCAAAAGCGAAATTAATTCAGTGCATGTAGTTAACAGAAGTATTGGATTGTACAATGAAATATCCTGACTAGGACAATATTATTTTAGGGCAAGCAATTTTGGTAAGAGTCTAAAGCAATATTGATTTTAAATTAAAGGAGAGTATTACCGGATTTGCAGTATAACTGCTGTATAACCTCTGTATAACTACTTTCAGAGTGAAATTAAAGTTTTAGTTTCGCTAGTAATGTAATTTAGTTAGTTTAAGAAAATGGCGACAAGCCACGGCAGCTTATTTTTCCATAGAATACAGATCTTTGAAGTTCTCGATATAGTGGCGACGGAATACGGCGAATATTAGCATAACTAAAATAATATAATATTATTCCAAACTTATATTGTAAAATCTAGCTTCTTCATATTCGTTTATTTGATGGGGTTGGCAGGAATATCTCCACCACGGGCTTTAGTGATAACGTCTTCTGGCTAAAAGTTAAAACGTGATTCAGTTCATAAATATGAATTTGTTACTCTGCATGAAACATGAACAAACATATTCACTGTATTGACTGTGAAGGTACTATTCTAAACGTCTTCCTCAATATATCAGTGAATAATTATAGTTATATAAAATATGCGTATATAATTTCTTTCGCTCCCCTTTTTTCTCGTTAGAAATTGGGACCCTTTCGTTTGTTACTTTCTTATATTCCAAAGTGTCTCTACAGCACACATAGTTTCTACTAGCTAAAATCCAAGTTGCAATAAGGTCTGGTTATTATAATATGAATTAAACTTAAGGCAAATGTATTTTGTGTTTAAATAAAACAGTTTAAAATTTGAGAAACATAAAAATTTAAGTGAAAGCATACCCATGAATATGTATCATTACATTTTGAAATAAGCAATGTAAAACTTGCTGTGCGGTTTTAATACGTCACAGCATTATTTTCAGATGTGATACGATATCAAAGTTGTTCAAATTTAACGCGTTAATTTTGCATAATAACAGAGCCGTTCCAAATATAATGTCTTTTAATGGTAACCAATGAGTGAAATCTGTTTACTTATAATTTTACTTACCGAGCATAATCAGCAATGTCATCAAGCCATGCCACTTAGCAAAGCGTGGTTTAGATCCATAGAACCATGGGTTATGGGTCCAGCACGCATCCACTGCGTCACTCTGCTTCCCTCAAATTAAGCCTAACTCTACTAGTGATATATCTTAACAGGACCGATAGTGTTGCGACAAAGTTTTTCTACAGACTTTACAATGACTGCCTAGTACATGTTATTTAGTATAATATCTTTACAGTACTTCGCGTTCACATATTTTAAATATAAATCAATGCAAAACTATACAGAGCATTTTTCAGTGGACAATTAATGTTTGCTGAAACTACCAAAATCTTTGAGCGAACATATTATACACCGCAGTTGGTACAAATTATAATATTAATTTTTATTTTATCACTTATAATTCTTATAACCAGGAAAGATAAGTGATATAGCATATATAGCTTGCATGAATTCATAAAACTTGTGATAAAACAAACCAGAGAAAAAAAAAAAATTTCATAAATTAATAAAGTAAATACCATCAAATTTACGAAGTAATGCGAAACATTGAGTGTAACAAATATAAGAATACATATAATTAGATAATTAAGTTTATAAACACCATGCAATCGCAATAATTGTCATCTATGGAAAAATGTGCACGTAAACATTCTTGATTAAAGTTATTTTTGTGTATACTATCTTACATTTTTTACGTACGTCTGTAATTTAAAATATTAAAGTTAAATAGGTACTGCGCCTCATTTATTAGTTCACTTAACACATTTAAGGTCAAAAAAATCATCTGCATATAAAAATCCGCCTTAACGGTGATAACTTTTATTTCACGTTCCTTTCCGGATCAGTTGAACAAGACGTTAATAATTTGTCGCTGGATTAAAAAATAACACCAGGTGCTTCAATAAGGTATCCTGAAAATTCACAAGGAGGTTCCCGATTGCTTCTTGTTCCTAATGTCAAAAATGTTTCACTTTATTATACTTGGAACCTGCAAATGATGCCGATGAACTACATTATTGCACGGCTACTAAATACATCAAAATGGCCCTAGCAAGAGGTCTCTCACGTGACTACTCACTAATGGTTTCCAGCCTATCGAATGTGCCCTAGAAGGTGATTCTCACATGACTACTCACTAATGGTTTCCAGCGGAACTAATGTGTTCTAGAAGGTGCCTCTCACATGACTACTCACTGATGGTTTCTAGCTGATCGAATGTGCCCTAGAAGGTGATTCTCACATGACCACTCACTAATGGTTTCTAGCGGATCGAATGTACCCTAGAAGGGCCTCTAACATGACTACTCACTAATGGTTTCTAGCCGATCGAATGTGCCCTAGAAGGGCCTCTCACATTGCTACTCACTGATGGTTTCCAGCGGAACTAATGTGTTATAGAAGGTGCCTCTCACATGACTACTCACTAATGATTTCCAGCCGATCGAATGTGCCCTAGAAGGTGCTTCTGACATGACTACCCACTAATGGTTTCCAGCCGATCGAATAGGACCTAGCATGGGGTGTCTCATCTGATTACCTACTAATGTTTTCCAGCCGTGATCTGCACGAAACCCGACTTGTCCCACTGACGCCCAACATAGTCGTAACATAGCTGTGCCGCAACATAGCCGTGGGTTTTAAGTGAATATGTCTGCGTCAGCAGCTGATATTATATTTGCGATATGAGAATGCAAGTNGTGTCTCATCTGATTACCTACTAATGTTTTCCAGCCGTGATCTGCACGAAACCCGACTTGTCCCACTGACGCCCAAAATAGTCGTAACATAGCTGTGCCGCAACATAGCCGTGGGTTTTAAGTGAATATGTCTGCGTCAGCAGCTGATATTATATTTGCGATATGAGAATGCAAATGAATGTAAAGAAAAGGATACTTGAATTTTATGGATTAGATTGGCAGATCTAGGCGAAATCGTTCGTTTGGCACCAAAATCAGCTCACAAGCACGTCGGAATCACAAGATGCAGTGCCTGAAACTTTCATCCACTCACCAAATTGCCACCAGTCGCCGCGAGGCCCCACCTGTACGCGCGGTACCAACTCAAGTTGATGGTAGCATCTTTGTCGCTTGTATACCCGGTACGACGAGGCCTTATTTATTCCAATAGTGTTATTAATCACGAAGTTTGTGTTGGAATGGATAGCCGTGAATTTGTTATGTAGCCGGTTTCGTCCAAGTACCACATGTTTCGGTCTGAATTTGAAAATATATTTATGTCAAAACGTCAGTCATAAGCACAATATACTTTAGCGGAACTGGCGGTTCCTTACCGCAGCGCACATCGACCTAATCGAAAGACTGCCTAAACGCTGGCAAAGGGTTCAGAAGAATTCAGAAGAAAAATAGCCGCTTGTTCCACGAACTCCAGCAACAGACGCCACCGAAACGGCGTCACTGACCAGCAACATGTCAGGACGACCTTCACCAATCAGTGCCTGGCAACTTACTAGCCAGCCTGCAGCTCAGCCAATAGCGAACATTTTGCACAAGGCTCGATCCCAGAACCTCGCGCAGCCAATCGGAGAATGGGTACAGCCACATCAAAGGAGCAGCCACACCATTTCGTCTTTGTGTACCTATCTGCTCTGAGACGGTGATATAGGCTGTCCATGGTAGAGTGAGCAGTTCCTAAAGCCCTGCTTAAGATCTACTCGTATGAACGTTGTGTGTTCTTCAGCCTTATGTACGAGAACATTGCCATGGGCCACATCACTTTATTCATGTGTTGGTCACGTGAAACTGTGAAATTATTAGAAAGTAAATACTGTACAAATATCCTCATTTTTACACTCTGAAGCATATCAAAGATAAAGCGAAAGAAATAGTTTAAGTTATCCAATTTAACAATTTTTATTTGACGCTATTAAAAATAATTACTTTCCCTCTATCGTTAGCAACTTTAATGGGCGCATGTCACTCAGTGCACCCGTCACAATATATTTAGATGGGGGCAGTAAAATGTTGTCTAAGGTTGATTTCAAAAGTGCTCATTTTATCGTGAACAGCATTTATCTGCGACCTCAAACGGTAGGAAAAGTACTGGCTACCCACAGGATAGTGAACAGCGAACTTCCCTCTTTAATTATGATAAAATAATTCAGTCAAACGTTTGGAAATAGATCAGTTTAATTTTATTGCAATTTTAGACAAACACCTCAAACAGTCAGTTAAGTACTCAAATTAATATTTAATGTTGCAGCAAGACAGGGAAAATAAACTCCGCCCCCTTCTTTTTCCAAAGTTTTCGTCACCTTAACCCATCAGCCCATCACCGCATTTTATCACGAAGAAGTAGAAATGTACATCAAAGTTCTTGGTCAAAATTTAAAAAAAATTTATCTCTTACTGTATTCTGTATCTCGAATACTTACTGAGGAACTTGTGAGTGAAAATTGTGCGTTGCAGTAAGTTTTGTTTGTGATGACATGTAGTAATGTTGGTTCATCTGACAGATTTTTAAAAGACAGAAATTTACTGTGCCAATTAGGTGATCCTGTGATTTGATAATTTTTTTTACGCATCGATAATCGAATAGTTATTAGTTATGTCCAGTTATGGAGACTTTAATAGTTCCTTTACAATTGTCAAAGTAAGTGCGGTAATGAGGATTTGCAGTAGAAGTAAAGTGGCATCCAATGAATAAGTGTGCCTGACTACAAAATGCAGAGATCATTAAAACGTAGTACAAACAGTAGCAGAATTCATAGACTAAAGATAAGGTATACCGATTATTCGTATTCTGCGCATGTACCCAACATGATCTACTGCAAAACAGCACAACTGTCAAAGTCACATGGTCAACAGTGATGAAAGTGTTTGTTTATACCTTAATTTTTAAATGACAAGCACTATTATATGAATAAAATGCTTTTACCAATTTGAGTTTAATCAAACAGCATTAGAAATTGGTTTTTGAATCATTAGTTTACAAATCAGTTTTCTAACCTAAAATCCAAACCATCACGTTTTCGCTAGACGTGTTGGCAGAAAGCAGTTCAATGATGGGACACGGAGATTGGTTGTGCGCAGCCAGCGAGATCGGTCTACCTTATCTTTAGTCTATGGTAAATTGTTAGAAAAGTTCGATTTAAGTTGTGTATGGAAGAAGAAAACATATTTACTAATACTGGAACATATTTTGCTAGAATTAACCTATTTAAATGATTTTTTTTTATGTACTAATATTAGTGTAGTTTTTTTTTCTTCAAAATTTAAGAATATTCTTAATCTGAATGCTTTAAAAAGAGCATTTTGCAAAAAAAAAAAACCCCAAATCAAGTAAACAAGTATAAATATTACTCCTATGGTACATAATAAAATAAGTAATAGTCTCTATAAATATTTGTAATAATTGAGTTAATATACATTTATTTCAGTTTAAAAAATATAATTTTTCGTCGCTGAAATATAATAATTATTTAAAACGTATATAACCATTCGTACTAATTATATTATTAAAAGAGTAATAATTATGATGATCATGCTCGATGGAAGTTTTCTTGCTAAATGCGCTTTTTGAAGCATCCAGAACGGAAGTACGCTTTAATTTTTTTTATGAAAACTTGCATCTTTCCAAAAATATGTTTAATAAATTATAGAAAAATGTTTTTCAACATTACAAAATATATATATTCCTAAACAATACATTTCTGAAAATTTTGTTAACGTCTATTTCTTTTTAATGAACTATGCATGTTAGTTGGACAGTAGGGTGTAATGTTCCACTTAAAACATGATATAGTTCGCTTAAGGAGGATCAGCCCCCACCATCTTGGATTTTCAATATTTTTTCAATAAGTCACATTTAAAAATGTTTAACGAAATTTTTTGCACGACATGGCATAAATAATAGCTTCCAAAGCTTTATCACGCTATTACACCTCTACTTCCTTTATTAATTTTTGACTAGTGATTGCTGGCGTGAAAAAAGTAAATTTTTTTTGGGGGCGGTTACAGAAATCATACTTTAAACAGTAGTCAAACAATTCATATTTTATAACTAATGCAAAGCAATGCCCTATGACTTATGGATGCCCAAAATGAAATATAAAATCTGTGATGCAAGTTACGGCGAAAATTCTGTTAATTAAATATGTTCTGATCCCCTTAAATGAGAAAAGTGGGCTCATATTTCGCTAAATTATAGGAATCATGTTTCTATATATCAGCTTTCATTTTGAGATTTGTTTAAATATTTTTTTAGTAAGGAGGACGGGTTCATATTGCTGTCTTAAGAGAACGCAAATGGAATTGCCAATGAAAACAAGTGGAACTATTTTTAAAATTTTAGATATGATTTGTTTCGTTCCATAGAAGAGCAAAAATACGATTGTAAACAACAGGGTATTTAGAATATGCGCATGCATTTACACTATGATCAAAGTTCTGTGACCTGTATTGTAGTCTTTCGTTGTGAGTATAACAGCCTCTGAGAGAAAATTGGCTCAATAAAAGATTTGCTAAAATTCCATAGATGTTTGCGTACACGCAAATTGTGGCACTCAAGTGAACTAAGAAGTAAAAAATTCCATTGCCATATTGATTTTGTGGACTACAAATTGTACGTATTTATTAAACGAGTTTCGGAAAATTTATGCTTGGGTTTAATTTAAAACAACTCATAAATTTTAAAATTATTAACATAATTTTCCCACAGAACCAGAACAAAAATTTTTAGCAGTAAACTAAGGCTAGTTTTCAGTCCTACCTACTGTTTTTAACATATTTGTTATATTCAGTAGATTTGTTTGCTAGTCATTAATTTTACTGAGTAACGAGTGCGTACATATGCACAACAACCTAAGAGGAAATGCAATCCTATCCGCATACAGAGTACAAAAGAGCAAAGTTATGGTTTTGACATCACGTGCTCGATGTATTTACCATAGATAGCTATACACATCCTGTAAACGCACATGTAGCGAGCGACGAGAGGCCTGAAGTGTTTCTGGAGTAATGCAGCTGCAAGTTGCCACAATGTATTTCTGCATGTCATCTGATGTCTTAAGGACCATTCTGGACACCCTATCTTTTAGTGCTCCCACAGGACAAAATCTAGAGGTGTGAGGTCAGGGAAGCGAGCTGGCCATCTTACAACACCACCATTGCCTAACCACCAGTTTGAAATAGTTTAATTTAACACATGCCTCGCCACCAAAGCAAAATGCGCAGGGCAGCCATCATGCAGAAACCACATATTACGACGCATGTCAAGCAGTATGTATTCCAGAAGTGCCGATAAGGTCTCTCTGAGGCAATGGGCGTAGGTACAGTCGGTCAGTGTCCCCTGAATAAAGTATGCCCTTATGACGTAGTCTCCAACGATTCCAAATCACACATGCATGCTCCACTCTCGCTGGTGCTTCGTGTGCCGGACCCAACGCGGATTCTCCGTCGTCTAGTAGTGCATACATATTTCGTAAATTTACGCGCTCATAGTCTGTGAAGGTAGCATCATCGGTAAATTGCATGTTCTTCAGAAAGTTTCTGTCATTTCTTAAAGACATCAGACCAAACTTACAAAAGTATACACGCTGCTGGAAATCACCTTCACGTAATGCTTGATGAAGATCCTGGTGATATGGATTGAATTTCATTTGGCACAGTATCCGTTACACTCTTGTTTGACTTATTCCTGCGTACCTGGAAAGTTCTTGCTTGCCCATGTGGGGGTTTGCATCGACACGTGCCAACACATCTTGCTTGCTGCGCCTCGCTTGATGCAGTCTTTCGTCGCACTCGTGTTGTAGAATTCCAATCACCTCGTTACAAGAGACGTCTGTAAATTGTTCATATCATTTGCCGTGAGATGGGCGTCCGATTAAGATACCTTTCACCATACACTTGGACGGTTTGCTTGACATTTCTGCCACAATTGCCGTAAATATGCAAAGCATCCAGTTTCTCGTCATCCGTGAACTTCATTGCGTACTGTTACGATTGGCCTCGGTGTGCAACAGCTGTCTAAGCGAAAGCCGACAAAGAGGCCACAGCCGCGCTGAAATGCATAACATCGGACCGGAATCGATTGCAGCAACCGGCGGAGAGTTACGCAAAGAGGCACAGGAAAATGTAGGTCCTGCTGGCCTAAGAGCATTTCGACATAATTAGAGCAAGCTGCGAGGACACTTCTTCTTCAACACAGTCTGCGGAGCCAATCAGATCGATCTACGTCATTACACACGTGGAGGGGCGAGAAGGGTGAACTAGGGCGTCAAGCTCCGGGATCGGAGCAGTCTACGTGGGTCCACAGGCGAGCCAACTCCAGGTCCGAGGGCGTCATCCGACAACGAGGTCCGGGTGCGAGACTAGGGTGAGTTCCTTCATTATCATGTCACGTCTAACCTAAATAACCTGCCCTTGCACTATCCCTCTCTCTCTTTCTCTCTCTCTTCCTCTCCTTTCCACCGTAACTCACACTGTTATTCATGTACTCTGAGGAGCCAATGTTAACAAGTAAAGACATTGTTAATTCTGACTATAAGTCCTTATTCTACTACTTAACCTATTTCCTTAGTCTATCCTTTAATAGCTATGAGGTTATATTTTAAAGAAGACTCATAACAGTACGCAAAGCCACACTCTGACACACCACTTACCACAACAGTTTACGCAGACTGCTGCTGCGCTGTTATTGGAAGCTGTCCCGTCAGGATGAGTCACGGCGCGTGTTGTTTACGTACAGCTGTGAGTACAGGACCACTTCCCCATGCTACCGGCCCACCTAACCTAATCATATTTGCACATTATTTCTTGGCGTTTCTGCGATACTTTACATTGCAAATGCTATATCACTGAATTCCTCTTGGTTCATACTTTAAGGTATGTATGTTTCCAGTTTAAAAATCAAAAGTACTTAAATTTTTCCGTCCATAAGTGTGTTACCATTAGTCACTATACTGCAAATTATTCGTACCTGTATGTAATAACTATTAGTGAAAACCGTATTTCGTGATCTGCAACCATTGCGGAAATTTTGAGGGGGTCCACGTTAGGTGGACCATCTTGTATAAACTCGCTATAGGCAATTTCTCAACTTTTGTTTTATTTACTGCGATGCTATTTGCTAGCAGAAAAATCGACGATCAAAAATATAGCTTAATAATTCATTCTCTGATTTAATAAAAAATAATACGTTACTTTATTATTCTCGGTTTCGCAATGATGTTCTGTAGGAATGTTTAACCAACGGGGAAGATTTTGTAAATACAAACTATTTGCAGTGAATCTTGTAGTTCTTAAAACAGCTATATTGTTTGGAATTATTTATAAAAACTAACTAGTGAGAGAAATCAAATATTTCCAATACATTAGTTTAATACCACTGAGATTTGTTTTATTTAAACATAAAATACTGCAGAAATCGCTTTTATATGGAGTACATTAGTTTCGATATAGGCTCAAATTCCTATACTTTGCTATTGCTCATGCTGGTATTCTCAAACTCGCACTGCAACAATAATGATGTTACTTGAATGGTAATTTTTTTACTAAAAGTCTATGAAGTTGATAGACGTTTACTTAAACGTGAAAACTTTGTGGGCACGAAATGCTGTAGTGAAATAGTATTCACCCAGGCACTTACTCTTCCATGATGGTCAGGAAGCTAATGATGTTTCAGAGTATTTTCCAAGCCACCGAGGAACACACAAGATAAAGTAGGTTATTATTACTCAAGTGCCACAGTTTTCATTAAAAATGACCCACCACACGCCTAAACTAACCAATCTGCCAACCTTATTAACCAATTATGTTCGCCCGTAAGTCGTGACGTCATATTCTTAGCTATATGATGTTGTGAGACATTGAAGTCTGTGTGTTCACGGCCCAGCACATGGAAGCCCGTATCCAGAGTAAATCAATCAAACAGGGATACCGTTTTCTACCATTTTACCGTCAAGAACCATCTGAAATATCTGTAATGAAAACGAACTGCTGGCTGGAATCGCCATCTTGGGAAAACTATGCTTTAGTCCTCTAAACAGATATTTTAAAGCTGGCATGCTGACATTCGTACTATCATCAGATAAACTTTTTTAAATATTTGCTCTTAACTGGACGTATTTTAACTCAGAATGCCAGCCAGGTCAAGTAGAGGAAAATTTTCCCTCCATCTATGCATCCATACCCATCTATTTATTCATATCTCACAGTCAAATGCTGACGCGGTTCCTTAATATTGTTACACTTTCTCTCAAAATACTGTGAGCTGTACCAGGTTCGTTACGAAATGGATGGTCTAAATTAAATTAAAGAATTAATTATAATTTCCTAATTTTACTAACAATAACTACAAACAAAATTCACTCGAATCAACACTTCACAATAAATTTACATCATTTGCTGTTTACATTTAATGACTTCAATAAAAAAAATTTACAATTATCTAAAAGAAATTAAAGTAATTGAATAATTAAAAANAAAATTCACTCGAATCAACACTTCACAATAAATTTACATCATTTGCTGTTTACATTTAATGACTTCAATAAAAAAATTTACAATTATCTAAAAGAAATTAAAGTAATTGAATAATTAAAAATCAGTCCCAATAGACAGTGTATCAAAACCTATTCAATTATTATACAAATTATGTGTTTATATTTGACAGTTCCAATATTTACAATAAAATCCGTATTACATTTTTATTTCCTACCTCAGTTCAGTCCAGGTCCCACCAGTTCGCAATGTTCTAGAGATCTCCGAGTGCCCTCACATACAGTAGCCTTCACTCGTAGTGTTTCACGCCCTCTCGTCAATTCACACCACGAACATCTCGTCCACCATCGTCTCGTTATCTCCCGTCATCGTGCGTTCTTCACCGCACTTAAACCACACTCAGCCAGATGGCCTCCGCCAAAGACTACCGACAGTTCAACAGTGGCTTGTAATTATTGAACCGTAGGCCATCACTCAGAAATTTCTCTAACTCCCGCGTTGCTCCGAGGGTCCTAATTCCCAGAATATTCTTATGCAACCTCTACGCTTGTCGGCTTCTCCAGCAAGGGGGGAGGGGGAGCCTTGACGCCAGCCAGGTCTCGCTGCTGTCAATCATTACCAGCTGCTCTGGGGGATGGAGGCACGAGGCAGCGAGTGGGTCTGCCTGGAGGAGGGGAGGGTTGGGGTGGGTCAACACCTCAGAGCCGGACAGCGCATAACGGGAGCTCGGGGCCGGGGCGAGCTGCAGCGTGCAACACTGTCCCCTCGTTAGGTCTGTTTGTCCCGAACAGACTCTCCAACACCTGGATCTTCGTAGAGCACCAGTAGGTCAATGCGTACGACTTTATACTTTTCTTTCAATGAGTCCTTGTGACAGATCTTGAAGTAAGTGTCACTTACTCGCTTCAAAATTTAGTAAGGGCCTTCCCTACATCTTTGCCATTGAGACGTGTTACTCCGAAGGTGTTTCCTTTCATACAGCCACACCAACCATCCTTCCTTGAATGTATCGTCTGGAACTCTCAGACCACATCGAGAGTTCCTGTTGATGCCATAAGATACTGGGATATGCTCGTCTCCTGCACCTCTGGCTGTCTTCCTTCTCCCTAAGAGACATATGTGCAGCTTCGTCTGTAAACTGGACTTCCCTCGTTTCCTCGCCTGCATTAACTGCGGGGTGACTTCTTACGCAGTCAGACTCCAGTATCACTGTTCTTCTTACCACCATATAGCGATATTTATGTGAATTGGTTCTCTAGATATATAGTAAAATATTTGTTTATTCGTGTGGTGGTATGTTACAAAATGGCGGAAAAATTCTTGGAAAACAATTATAATTCTTCCTATCTAATTCATGTGACACGTTATACTTTTGAAGTCCATATAAATTTATATGATTTAACTTTTTGGTCATATATTTTTTAAATAACAGCAATGTAAATATTTTTGCATAGTATGCCACATGTTGCAAACACTTTCAACCAAACTTTATATGCTGGCAGTATGTATGACAATCATCAAATGTGTCTTTTGGTTAGCCATTTATAAAAATCGTCACATGAAAAAAAAAAAAAGAATTTTTATGTAATTTACACGATATTCTTCAAACAAGTAGCGCTGGTAGGCCATGTAAACTGTCTTGTTTTAAGCGTCTCAGCCACTTATTTTCAAAATAACGGCCCTGTAAATATTTTTGGTTAGTAAACCCTATCATTCGAAACATTAAACTGATTAAACCCCATGTTGATGCTCCGAATCTGAATTTTGTAATGTAGTTGATGGCTTATGGTAAAGGTTTCTCTGGTTTCGAGTCTCGGATAAGGCACGTGTGTATTTGTAATTGCCTCACTACTGTTGCATATGTTTCTGGTTTCATTTCTAATGATATTGCTTCCAACGAAACGACATGTACATCCTACCATCTCAGATTTTAAGAACCCATTTAACAATTATTTGCGCCCATGTTGAGGAAAGTAGGCTTATTTGNCTTCTTTTTTTTTTTTTTTTTTTTTTTTATATTTTCGATTTATTTTGCTTGTTTTAGTTGTTTTATATTATGTTTTATTCTTTTTTTTCCAAAAAAATTATTTTGCATTGTTTTCTTGTTCAGTATATAAATATATTATTTTCATTCTGTTTCGTAAAATTTCCCTTGTAAAAATTTTTTTCCCTCATTATATTTTGAATTTATTCTGTGTTTTTACAATTGCTTGCTTTAGTTGCTATACACAGAGTTTTGATAGTTTTAATTCCATTTTGATACAATTCACATTTTTCGGTTTCGTCACGCTTTTTTGTGCTCTTTCAACCAATATTGTTTAATTTAGCTTATTTTAGTTAATTTTAACTTATCTGTGTCGTTTTTCTTTCTAATTAATTTGTTGTTATTCACATTCGTAACACTTTATTTATTTTAATTATAAAGTACGGCTGGCTTATACTGTCTTCAATTCTCATTATTGAGTACTTTTCAATAGGTGAGCAAAAATTGAAATTTTTAAAGTAGAAGCGCTATAATTGTTTAGCTCATCTTAGGCATATACAAACATTATTATTAAGAAGAACTATTTAGATAATCTCCCACATTATATTCATTATTGGCCATTAGGCAGATGTATGGTACCATTATGAATGTAATGTAACCAAACAATTTCTTTGAAAACACAAAATTACCTCCCGCATAATCCTACACATCATCAAAGATTGAAAGTAGGTAGATGTACGGTACCACCATAAAAGAAATTTAAGAAACGAGTTTCGTTGAAAACCAAAAACTGCCTCCTGTCTAGGCCTGTATGTCAATAATAAATTAAAGTATGCTAATGTATGGTAGTGTCAAAAAATAATGTAACAAAGTATTTTCGTTGAAAACACGAAAGTTTTCCCCGCGTGGACCTCACAACAATAAAGCACGTAAACTAGTCCGTCCAAGCCGTAGGTGTTTTGGCCATCGTGACAAGCTCGCCGCTTTTTATCATCAAATAATTTAATAACTATTTATTGGTTTAAACTATTTTATCTAATATTCATATCAAGTTTCTAAAACTAATTTCGTATTTATAGGGCGACCAGATTCGATAGCTTACACAAGTAACCAATCTGATTTGGAACAGTTTTTGGGTTAAAAAATAATTAATGAATCGTTAAATAAAATATGCAAGTATCAGAAGACGCATATGAAAGCACACATAGCACTTTTTTTTATGCCTTTATATTTTTTCAAGAGGAGGTAGCTGAGAGAAAGCGATACCTGCAAATTACACAACACTGCAATGATAACACGCTCTATTCAAAGGCAAATATTATTACGTAAGTGCTGTGTTGCACATCATGGCGCAACAACTCTTATTGGAACAAATATCAATGACGTCACGTCGATATATCGCAACGAGTCTGCGAGGTGAGTAGAGACTGTAGATGACTTGAACCCGTCACGCACCTGAGCCTCCGTCTGAGGATATCGCTCTGCTTTCTCACTGTGCGGCGCGTCACATACACTTAAGACTATTTAAGACCAAGGGCGTATGAAAGGTGAGGACTGAAGGGGCTGCAGCCTCTCCCAAATAGTCAAAATATGAATAAACATGAGCAAATGTTGGAAAATAGACTGACAATTGAAATAAACAAATGCCATTTTCCCATCCCCCTATTTTTTTTTGCCATGAAGTTTTGAAACCAAGATTTTTAATCATTTTCGCCACTCTCCTTATTTTGACAACATATTTAACAGAACGTATGATATAAATTTAACTTAATTATTTAAATCCATCTTCTCCAGTCCGTCAGAAGAGAGCGAAATCGTTACAAGTTGCTCTTTTCAGTTTGTAATGATTTCGACTGCTGATATGCTCGTGGGAGAAAGTAAATATTTTGTTTTTCCATCCAAACTGGCCACCAGCCACCAAACTCTATTTTACAGCACTGCAGATGTACATATAAAAATTAACCCACATGGCGACATATCGCCCAATCTGACAACCCTGTTCGCTGTGGTACGAGCAACATGGTGGAAATGGTCTCCTGAAAGCTACTGCATTCGTTGCTGCTGTTGGCAACATTGCCCACTGTTATTAACAATACACCGATGCTCACTTGTTCTCGGAGTGTTTTGCTATCAGAGTACAGACTGTGTATTGCAGACTGCAATGAGAGAAACCTACACAGCAGACACTGCACTTGGATATGGAGAACGAACAATTTTAAATATAAGATATTATTGAAAATTATATCGAATTTTCGTGGGAAACTTTAGTACGTAGTTTCGTACAACACAAACTGGAGTTACAAATTCCTGCTTTACTCTTACAGACTCACCAGAGTTATTATGAGGCAGCGGGTAAGAGGCATTCGAGAAAACGTACAGGTCTTGCGTGCATTCATGCTATGAACACAAATCAGCATTCGAACGGAACTAAAAATCGAAATTTGTTTTGATTAGATGACTGTTCGCAGTGGGAATGAATCCTCAGATCACAATGTTCATGAGCGCACATGGCCGACGTCATGAAATACGATACAATGTTCTTTGAACGTGACATTTTGCTATGGGATTCCAGCGAACAGAAACAATTACTGAATAACACCACTTGTACCAGATAACAAATTGCACAAAAACAAAACACATAAATGAAAAAAAAAATTATCATACCAATACAAGTGCGCACAGAAACAAACTGAAACAAGGTTTAATGACTTGGGAAATCTAATTGCAACAGAAAATACAATACACATCCTCATGGGTAATCTATACTGATGTAATGAAGCCAGTATTGTTCCTAGCTACAATGCCTAGTTATAGTAAATTATGTGAAAATATGAAAATGTAAATCAATTACGAATAATGTGGCAAATAATGTTTGCAAGAAGGCCCTAACATTGAAAACATTATGACACAAGGAAGAAGTCTCCAAGTCGATCACCCAGACAATATGTAAAATTTTAGCTTATGACAACTAAACGTTGAAACCTTGCACATAGGACCAAGAAGAAGAAAATTTTCAAAAGCATTTTGTTCATAACCAATTAACAAATCATTAGCGTACTCCCAGTTTCTTTTGCTATCCAAAATTTAACAATCGAGGTTTGTAAGGGAGCAGCATGTTTGCAAAAACAAGCAATGTTCTTTCTGCACTTCAGTTGCTATGCGAGTGAACTGTATTGACAAGTCTCTGTATTAGCCGACTTTTTAGCCTACTTTCCGAAAAAATAAAGGCTAAAAATGTCACTATTTTTCTGTATGTTTTTAGGTGAGCGTATGTGTGTGTAGGTGTGTGTGTGTGTGAGCACCTGTGCGTGAGTGTGTGCCCCTAATATATTTTGAGCGCGTAAATAGAATATCACCGAACTCGGTACACAAGGAGATTGACTTTTATAGTATTCCAAAACACCGAGTGTTTCTTTCAAAATTGCGGTAATTTTAAAACATAAGGTGTTATGGTATATTTTGGCAACCACTCAACGGATATAAACCAAATGATGTATTTTAACGGTGCATCATGGAAGAACTGATTCTATAATTTGATATTGTTGCTGGTCCGCCATATTGGAAGACAGGACAACATGAAAAACATAAAATTTTTAGGTTATATATCGAAAACTATTCGCTTGCCAGGTTCTTGCCAAATTTTATGTATGAATGAATATATGGTTGACAACGTAAACACATGCAATTTAAATCTGTAAAAATTTAATTTTTAAAATGGCTTTTATACAAATATTTATGGTTCATTTGACAAATACGCCATACCATTCAGTCAATTTCGACTAAATTTTGTATGTGGAAAGTATCAATTTCAATCATCACATATGCCAATAAATAGTTAATTTGTCAGCCGTGTTGAAATATATCGCCACTTGAATAAATTAATTTTTTTTCATACCTTGGGAAACAATTGACCGATTATTTACAAATTTTCGAAACAAGTATTACTATATAAGGACATTTAAATTTATATGTTTTAATTGGGCCAGACTTAATTTCATAATAGCGTCTATGTATTCATTTAAAATTGGTATGGCATATCTACGAAACTATGTAACCAATTATAACTTAATTTTGTATACAACGGGAAAAAGAACTTATGTTCACACGAACCAACTTCAACAAAATCTACATTATGACAATTGCAGTACACTATTTATCAGCGAAGTTATTGTGACGTAACATTATACGACTTGTAAAGGTTGTGGTCCTTTGCTTGCCACTAAACACCAAATATTTAAACCAGCGGTAATGCAAGAGGCTACGTCACTGCTACATATTGATGAATAGATATAAAAAATGCGAAGGTAAATAGTTATAAACTCCTACCGACCGTTGCATGTTGCGCGAGCAACGGACATTGTACATTACGCTAGACAAATAAAAATTACAGTCTCGAAACGCTGATGCAAGCAGACAAAAAAAAAACACGTATCGCACAAGTGGCCAGCACTGTACGGAGCATCACTCGATGCTAGACAACACCGCAAGTCTGAAAACTAGAGTGGTAACCTTGGTTAGTACAGCAAAATAGTAAACGATTTTCGCCACGTACACCCTCCGTCCGACCTATGATACAGTACAGATACACGTGAATTCCACTAACAACCAACGCATAATTTCCGAGCATCGAGCGACGCACGTTACATTAGACTAAAATAAAATACTATGGCAGAGTCGAGAAGCAGTGAGAGCGACAAGGTCGATACTGCTGCATAGCGATGCAAATAAGATAAAAAAAAATGTAAAGGAAACAAGTTATAAACACTTACTGACCAGCACATACTGCACAAGCGTTGGGTGCCGTACGTTGCTTTAGATCAACGATCGGCAACAGGTGGACCGCGGTCCACATCTAAACCACGGAAGGTCGAAGTCTGGACCGGCAAAAATTTTCAATTTGAATAAATAATTTATTAATATTTACATATAAAAGATACGTTTAAGCGATAGCCTTATCAATGTTCCTTATATTTTACAAGTAATAGCTAGATTAATTTGATTATTTAATAGCGATGCATAGTTGCTATGATGTGAAGCGCAAAATCCTGCGTTGGAGCGCGGGCGAGGCGGTGGGAGGAGTAAACTGACCGGCTGCGTTGGTGCGCATGCGTGAGGATTCGTCTGGGAGGGAGTGGATTTCTTGTTGTTATTGTCGTGTGCTTAAATAACGTATTGTGAATCAATATGGATCCTAAAAAGCTCAAAGTTGACAGTGAAAATAGGAAGTTTCTGGCTGAGTGGACATAACAGTATTGTTTTACGCTGCCTGATAGGCCTACAGCTGTTCCAGTTTGCCTCATTTGCAACAAAACTGTCGCTATTGTTAAAAGTGCAATTTAAAGCGACACTACCTAACAACTCATGAGCAGTTCCATAAAAACTTTCCTCTTGGCAGTAAAGCTCGTCAAGAAAAACTCCAGGTGTATCTCACTTCTTACAAAAAAAGCACGGTCTTACTAGTTCGCTGTATGAGCGAGCAAGAAAAATCAGCAGAAGCGGCGTTGCGTGTCTGCTGGACGCTTAATACACACCAGAAGCCATTTCAAGACTCTGAGATAGTAAAATAATGTATGTTGGAAGTGACAACGTCACTTTTTGAAGAGAATAAGGACGTTTTAGCTGCAATTCAAAGTATTCCATTGTCGGCAAGAAGCAATACAAGAAGAACCAAAATTTTGGCTGCTGACAACAAAAAAAGTTTGCTTGAACTTCTGCAGAAGGCGCCTTGCTACGCCATAGCACTTGATGAATCGTGTGACATTGTTGATGATGAACTAATATCTTTTTTCGTTAGATTTTTTGATATTGAGAGTAAAGTATTCAGGGAAGAATTTCTAGCAATATTGCCGTGTAAAGGCAAGACCCGCGGAGAAGATTTATTCAAGACTGTTGACGATTTCATGACAAAATCAAACATCAGTTATGATAAAATGGTGTCCCTTTCAACTGACGGGGCCCGAGCGATGATGGGCACAGAAATATTTTTAGTAAAGAGAATCAGTGATACAAATGCTGTGCTATTATCTTATAAATGCATAATTCACCAGACAACCCTTTGTGGAAAACTTAGTGCTACTCTGAAAGAAGTAATGGACAACTTGTTCAAGTTGATCAATTTTATGAGGTCTCGTTCTGCTCTTCAGCACCGACAATTCAAGGAGTTTCTATCTGAATAAGATTCAGAGTATTCTGATTTACTGCAACATACACTGTTCGTTGGCTAAGTAAAGGTCAAGTTATTGAGCATTTCTGACAAATAAAATAACAAGTGACCTCCTTTTTAGTCAACTTGGGTACACAGGGCAAGGAGCACTTGGAGTTCCGATCAAACGAGGGCAATATGTTAGCTGTGGCTTTCCTGAAAGACATTCTGAAATATTTAAATGCGCTCAACACCGAGTTACAAGGAAATGGGAAATTAATATGTGATCTGATACAAAGTGTGTCTACTTTTCGTCGCAAGCTGGATATCTTTGAAAAAGATATTGCAAATCAAAAATTTATTCATTTTCGAACAATTCTTCAATATAAAAAGAAGAATTATGTCAGATCTTGGGAAGTAATTTGAAGCAAGATTCCAAGACTTTGGAGATGTAGGTAAGTTGTCTCAATTCGTTAAATCGCCTTATGAAGTTGCTCCAGCTGCAGAATGGACTGATGTGGCTGCGAAGTTGTTCAGTCTTGAAAAAACCTTTACTTCAATTGGATATAATTGACTTGCAAGAAGATATTTCCTTGCAAATGTACAAAACTGCATCCCCTGAAGAATTTTGGGGCAAATATGTAGAAAAGTATGAAACCTGCAGAAAACTAGCGATTAACCTGGCTACTATGTTTGGCTACGCATATGTATTTGAAACAACTTTCTCCAAAATTAATTTTTTGAAGAACAAATATCGTTCGAGATAAACAGACACCCATATTGCCGACACTCTTCGCATAAGCTGTTCGCCACGTGAACCAAACTATAAAAAAACTGGCTCAAGACCGCAAGTGGAATTTTTCGCATTAATATTTCAACGTATACTTTTCTATTTTATATTGTATAAACTTTTCTATTTTATTGTAATGAAATTATGTGTATGTAAAAATAAAAATTTCAAAGTTATAAGTACTTATGTGTTTTTTGTCTCTGAACCTCGGTAAAAGTTTTCAAAAGTATTCGGACCCCACTTGAAAATACTTGCCGACCCCGGCTTTAGATGATGCTAGACCATACCAGACCGTTCTGATCAGTACAAGAGCCATTTCACCCTAGTTTTCTCATATTCCATCTGTGCACCTCTCACCCTACGTCCTGGCGGGGACGAGTCTCATGCTCTACCATTCCACCTTGATTTTCTCATATTCCTTCCGGTCACCTTTCACCTGGCACCCTGACGGGGACGTGTCTCATGTTCTGTCATTTCTCCTTGGTTTTTTCACATTCCTTCCGATCGGATGAAGAAAAGACATGCTGAAAATACACAGAGAAAACCCGCTTGTCCCTGCTCTCAATAGCAGGTAACATAATGTCTTACGACCTCGACATTAACTTTTTGTCATTATTTCGAACGATATCTATGCTAGGAATGACGGGTAAAAAATCATTATTATGTTTATAAAACAATCATGGAATCAGTCGGAGAAAATCCATTTGACTCACTCGCAACAGAAGAAACCATTTCAACATGCAACTATGGCCTTGACATTGAATGATATTAAGGAAACTTGAACTGACCTAGGAGGATGTCATATAACTTTGACCTTTGACCACTATTTTGAAAAATCTATAGCTTATAACAAAATAAGCCTCGTAATTTGTAGTAAATTTATAAAAAAAATCGCAGAAAAATTATAAGAACTTCACGGCTGAAGACGGAAGCATGCCCCAGTCTTCAGCTTTGACGAAGACTTCGCTTCGTCTGAAGCGAAGGTTTTATGATTTTTCTGGGATTTTTTTTTTAATTTACTACAAAATTACGAGATTTTTTTTTTGTTTGTGCCTTTCTTCAAGTAGGGGGATAGTCTTGACTATAACGAGGAAACCATGTGGATCACTCCAACAACATGCACACATCGACTTAAATTTTTCAAATGATGTGGCTGTATAAACATGATCGGAATAATCATTATGCAAGTTTAAATCATCCATGCGATACAAAACCAGTATGCTTTCATTGTCAAGCAGTAATTGTTGTGGTAGGCAAGAGTAAGTTCGACAAAGGTAAAACTAATCCACTTCTACATGTCTGCCAATGCAGAAATATTCTTGATTGCACGACTACTTCTCACATGCCACCTCGTCGAAAATAAATACAGAGTTTGGTAAAGCTTCAATTGGAGGCACAGCAACTTCATTGTCACTGCGTAGAAAATAACCTAGTCCAACCACAGCCCATAGATTTGTGGCGAGAGGTTGACTCTTTGACAGATGCAGAGATTTTGAATATAAGGACACATTCTCGAACCGGAGGCCATTGAGTTCTCCCTCAAACTTAGCATCACTCATGTTTTTCCACAGTTTGAAGGACAAGTTATGATGCATTGCACTGTATTCGGAAATAAGCTTCCATATCTTGATTCATGGGAGATCGCTTCTTCCTTGCAGTAATGCATATGGGTAAAGTAACATCTTACTTGACAATGTGTATTTTACCATACTACCTTGCTATGTTTGCGGGAAGAATTTCGGAGCGTGCGGAGTGAGCATAGTAAAATGTGGGGCATGTGGAGACATTTGCGGAGCATGCAGAGTCAAATGCGGAGCATTCAGAGTCAACTGTAAAAGCGTGCGGAGACAATTGGGGAGCATGCAGAGCCAATTAAATGGCAAAGGATTATAACTAAGACTGTACCCTACAGGAGGTGGAAAAAGAACCAGAGAAAGGGAAGTAAAGAAGCTATCTTAAATAAATTACCCAACAGACTGCTTACTAGTCTAGACTTGAAGAAAAATGCACACAAATTACGAATACCATATTTCCGTGGAGTGTACATGTGTGGCCACCTACCGCAAAAACCCAAGAGAAATGAATTTGTAATCATAAATTTAGACAACAGTAACAGCCCTGGGACACACTGGGTCGCTTACAGGAAACATGGACACTGTGTTGACTGCTTTGACAGCTTTGGAAGCCTACGTCCTCCAATGAAATGTGCAAGTATTTTCACGACATGGAACTAAATTACAATTACTTCACCAAACAGTTACCAAGTCAGTGGAATTGCAGTCACCTCTGTCTTCGCTTATTGGCAAAAGAGTTAATAAAATAGCAGACACATGCATGTACTGTGGTCAGTTATGTCTGTAACATTAGTCTGATAGGGCAAGAGCTCAGAATTATGCTGTCTGCATTTTATAGCACACATCTTGGAAGGATCATTGTCTGTGGCACTTATATATTTCCAAACATATTTCTCAGTGCACAATGCAGACATTTAAAAATGTTAATTTCGTTATGTTAAAAATAATACTGTGGAAGAAGTAACATTACCCACAGGTTAGAATGAGATCGATGGTATTGCATCACTCCTCAATCAAGTATTGCAACTAGATGTAATGTTTTTACTGCAAGGAAACTCAAACACTCTGAAAAGTGAGATGATTTGCAGTGCAGATATTGATTTGACTAAGCATAATACACTAGCCTCCATGTTGGGATTAGAATACAACTTGTATGGGAGTGGTAAAGTGCATGAATCAACACTTCTAGTATATTTGATGCCAGCGAATGTTATAAGAGTGGACTATAATCTGGTAACAGGCACATATCTCAATGGAAAACCAAACCACATGCTATATGAGTTTGCAGCGATGGTGCCACCTGGCTTCAAATTAGTAGAAGTTACAAAACCTCTTATTTACGCACCGATTGTATCGAAGAGGGTTAAGGAAATTATTGGCCTTATAGTTGACGAAGAAGAATATTTGTTAATTTTCCGAGGCGAATAAATAATGCTATGCTTACACTTGAAGAAAGAAGGACCTGCATTTTAAGATAAAACATAAAAGCAGGTCTCGATGCCAATACAAATATCAGTACAACAAGAGCTGTCAGTGTGTTAACACGCTAGAATTTCAGGTACTTGAAGAGTCATGGGTACAGAGTCCACAAGAATGGAGGCAGAAATACTGAATAAAGACGAGCACATTAGCTACGATGATGCCATTACAAAGACTGTACGTTTGCTGGGATTCGCCGAGGACTACAAACATTTAATAGTTTATTCCAAAGAAGATCTGGTGATACTTTTAGCAAACACACAAACTAATACTATTGTAGATACTGCAGAAAATCTCTACATTCCATAGAGTGGCTTCTACCGCAGTACAAGTAAAAATGCAAGAACGAATCAGACTACTGAAGTTTGTCGAGAAAGGAAGGAATATCGATGTGTAATTTCACTCATGGAGCTTGGAAACATACCCGGGCCTTAAGAATCCTCAAAATTTAATGGAATGTTAAATCTATTTTGGTTATGGAAAAACAAAGATACATAATTCTGGCATTTCATACCAGAAGGCAAAATACTATTGGTGCATATCACTCAAAATTTGACCACAACAAGATAAAGAATCCTAAAGTAATTTGAACTCTGAAAGTTTTCCCTATGTGGACCTAAACAACAACTTCATTAATGTATCATATATGTTAGCATACCAAAGGTTTGCAGATTTTCAAAGATCAAAGCTTTGATGACACTCGCACGAAATGAGTTCATGAACAGTGCAACACTCCTGGTATTCGACATCAGTAAACAAGATGATCTAATAAAAACTGGTGTTGTAGACTGCAGAATTGAAATTATGGCTACGGAGTACATGCCTGTCAACACTCAAGCCTACGCTTTCATAATCCACGATCGCTTGGCAACATACAATGCGAGAAATAAGTGGTTAAAATACTTACATTACAGCTCAGTTGTCTACCCACCTCCCTCATGTTCGCTAATGTGCAGGGGTTCACATATCCAAAAGAATTCATCATAAAGGAAATTTGTATTGCTTACTCTGATAGCAGAACAAAGTAATGCAAATTGCTACCTCCGTTTTCGGATAACATGTTATACTACGAAATATAGAATACGATTAAATGGCTTACGAATAATTTCCCTGGTCTGCACAGGGAAGATGGAAATGTGAAATATGAGAAAATAATTAATGTTCTTACCGAGATGATGGATGACGTAGTCGTCTTCGTGGCTGGTCCAGAGCATAAGAGGTGGTTAAGCATTTACTGCAATGAAAATATCAAAATGATTGACTTGCAAACCGAGTACGAGTTCCTGTCTTTACGAGTGTCGAAAACAATGCACCTGGACCTGGCACATGGCCGTGTCTCATGCGAGCGGTGTTGGACCGGTCTTCGCCAGAATCTACTGCTACTACATGTGTGGAACCTTGGTATGTGATGAGACGTCAATTCCGTGTGAGTATAAAGGAGGAGCGAGCGTCGTGACACAACATTATTGTCTGCCAGTATTAGACGGTCTTCATTCTCTCTCACCAGTGCTCGAACAGCTACACGGTGTTTGTCGTCATCATGCTTGCGCTCCTCGGAAAATTGAACCGTGGTGCGCAGTTCTGGAAACTCGGTGATGTCGAAATAGGCAAGAAGTACATAGAAAGTGGTTGATAGCAGGTCAACACAATTTATGGGAGTAGCGTCACCTGTGTGTTGGATGGTGAGTTCAAAATTCATCTGATAAAAAGGTAGGTGTAAATCATTACGGTAGAGGACCTGAAGAAACTTACTGAGTCTGCAGAGGTTTATGCAATGTAGATTGGCATGAAACCAATAACACATGGCATAACTTTTCATGATATTGAATTTTAATTTGTAATGCTTGACAGGTCTGTTTTAACATTATGGTTTGTGTGTATACAATCAAATAGGTATTTATATTCATGTACGAAGAATACAAATATTAGTTGATCTTCATCTGTCATGAAGATACTACCACCTCCTCTGCGTCAGTTGCCTCTTGCAACATGCATGTGGCTTTCAATCCAATGGATGTTTCAAAATATGGAGATGTGACTTTTGGCTACCGTAAAGTACATTTTAAACCACCTGGCTTGTGTGAGAAAGTTGAATCAAGCAATGGTTTTGAGCACTGAATGTTATGTAATGACGACGAATGCGTGTCATTATTTCCGATAAAGTGCAGTTTTATTACTTGCTCCATGTACCACTTGCGTTCAGACAGTATGTGCACTGGGAGTGCAACACCTACATCTACGAATTCGTCATCTCTCAAGTAAACGAAGAACATGTGCCCAAAAATGGTTAGATCAGAGGATAAGCTATGAGCTACACAGACCTGAAAGTGATGACATTACAAGATGGATCGAGTACTCTGATTGAGATCAACACACCACCATAATAAACTGAGGCCACACAATGTGGAAGACGATGTGCTCACCACAGACTTGTGAAATATATTTTGCAACATCGTTCTGAATCAACCCCTATCATTTTTATATTGGGTTCGAAATTCTCATGCCCGTACTCATTCGCTCGTCTGCACTTGTCAAAAATTAATTATGAGCAATGAGTTTGACAAACGTGAATGTGTACCATTCCGACCAGGCAAAGTGACAAAGTATGGACAATATTTCGCAGGTTATGAAATAGTAATTTTCAAACCGAGATGTAAGATCGAGTAGGTACAAGTGTCTTGGTGAAATTCATATGTAGGTTTATTATGACTTTTACAATAACTTCCACTCTCAAATTTTTCCATGCTACAACTTCGACAGATGTGCTGTTTTCCACCTTCGTCCAAACAGTGAGCTATCAGCAAATGGAGATGCCCTAGCCATTCATGCCGAATTTGAAGATATCACAGAACTTCATTTTGAAAACAGAATCAATTTCCTCTTAAGAAATGTGGACTCTGGTTCCACCTGTCAGTGGACTGAAGAGTGTAATGGGATCGAACACAATACTGTTCTTCACTAATGTGTGTTGCTCTTCAGTGAGCACGTGCGGCTCTTGCTGTGTTCCTTGGAGGTATGCTGTATACATAAATAATTGAAAGATCTTTAATTTTGGTTTATTAGTCTATGAGTCATGGAGCGAGAACCTCGTGTCGATCTTCCATTGACGTTATGATTCCTTGTGTAATAAAAGGCGCTCGCCATTAACTATTAGTTTATTCATGCATCATGGACGTACAAGGATAGTTGAGTTTCATCCTACAAACCACTATGTGAATGCAAAGCCTGAGTTTAGCAGAATTACGTATTAGTACTGGAATGGTGGGCAATTGTGTATGCACACGGAGGAATGGTTTGTGTCATAGTCTTTTGTCTCATGAACCAGTATCGTTTCAGCCAATACAGCAATGTATAATCTGTACCACGTACGGACTGTGTCTACCTGCGCAAAGATACTACATTGCCATGCTCGTCAGAAGAAGTTGTAGCACATGCTATGAGAATCCTGCGTCTACATTCGCCAGACTGCTTCACGATCCTGATGACCGCTGCATCACCTGTCCAATTACCTAAAATTGAAGATATTAACATCAAGATGGCTGTTACATCAGTTCCAGAATATACAACTCAAGATGTCAGCAAACAATATCCAGATTGCTGCCACTTCAGTTCCAGACTCTGCTACAGAGGAAGCCAGCACCCTAAAGGATGTCGTTTCGATGCTTGCTACAACAGTTCGAAAGTCTTGTCGCAGCAGCACTAAATGCAAGATGTCAGCTGATGCAGATCCTACAAAGAAGAAGTGCAGACAGCAACATAGACTTCCATCTCAACCTAGCCTGACAGAAGATGTGGGACAGGTTACATAATCATCATCATAAAAAAAATTCTTGAAATTGTAAAAAAACATATTAACAGTACTAGTTGATAGTTTTAACTGAATATAAAAAAGTTATTATGCTGTTTTCAGTGCAAGGGAGCTGGTTTTGAGTACTTAACGTTTTTTATCATTTGTGTTGAATAAATCATGTCTGTGAAACTGGAATAACCTTTCATTTCAATATATATATAACAAATGTTATAATTCAGAATAAAATGAGAATAATAAGAAAAATAAGAATGTGATACAACGAAATGAACTAATAAATAATTATTATTTAAACATACAGACACAGATACTCTGATGTCACATCTAAATGTGTTATATGGATATCATATCAACATTGCAATTTGTATATGGCATTTAAAACCCAGCTATTAAACTTATGTCACAATAGCCAAATGGCCTATGGCGTCTGCATGCCGACCCAATATTCGGCATTTCGATCCCACCCTCCTCTAGACGAAATTATGAACTCCGAAACAAAACATGGCGGCTGAGCTAGAGCGACACCAGCTCATTCCAGCTGCCATCTCATTAAACAAACATGGTGGTCGAACAACTAACGCGCCCCCTAGCAACAGCCGATGTAAACAAAATACAAGTGGAACCAAAGATGGCAGACAAGATAGCGAATAGCAGAAACCAACTGACGGACGGAAACAAGACAATGGACAGTAACAAAATGGCGCATTCAAGATGACGTTGGATCCACAGATCCGCAGCCCCAACCCCTTGCCCTCGTATCGGTCAAATCTATCTACTAGTACGACTGTGCAGCCCTACCTGTGCTGAAACCCACGAGCCGCGACTGCTTATAATCTTGTCATTTGAAAAACAATTGCTTTATCTTTTAAAGGTTCATAAATTAGACTTACCTTTACAGAAACACTTTTGTGTCTCATCTTGGGTAAATCGGTAAAATAGTACACGCACTGAAAAACGATAGAAAGGTAATTTTATATTTGTCAATTAACATAACAATTATACGAAGTACTTAGATTCGTGTTATTTATTTCATCAGTTACTGCAAGCAGAAATGTTTACTGTGTGTGAGTGTCATATTTATATTTCATAAGCAGATGGTTTTGTTTGTGCTACAACTCCGTTTTATTTTTAGCCTTTAACCTAAGTCATTTCCTCCCAAAAAATATTTACATACTATTTTTACACCATTATGATTAAACTCACGATAATTATAGAAATGCAAGAATTAACAGTGAAAATAATTGGTTCGTGTTTCCTAGATACCAGTGCAAAGATACATAAAAGAATGATCAGTAATTCAAAAATTGTCGAAGATAAGAAAACAGTTTGGCTGCCACTGGATTTACTCTAAAATAAATTTTGAAATTCATACGCCTAGAAGAATTACGACAATACCGTTTATATTCCTTGTTGTAGGCTAAATGGCTTGGTTCACTTTATTTTTGTGCTCCAAAACTAAAAAGAGAGATTCAGATATATAGTGATGAAAATCATATCAAACGTATTAATTTTTTTTTATTTGAGATGAATTACATGGCGCAAAACGTCAAGTTGGACATTTTTTTTCTTCACATAATATGATACAATGCATTTTATTTGCGTGTTAAATCCGCTATTATTAGCAATATGAGGATGGCTGCTCTGTCTTGGGAGATAGGTAGGAAGTGCTTAGCTGTCTAAAGCGAGGTCATCAGATACGGAACAAGTTACTCAGAGGAGCAGTGATGGGGAAGTAGTCGGCTATTGGCTGTTGTAAGGAACCATCCCGACATTCACCTGGTGTGATCTCGGGAAACCATGGAAAACTACAATCACGAAGGCCAGATCGTAAATCGAACCAGGGTTGACCCAAAAGCGTGTATTCGTACTTGGAAATCGTGATGGACAACGCTAATGCTCTGCGGGTTTTCTCGAGGACTTCCCTTTTACTCCGCCCTTGAATTCCGGTGCTGCTCCATTTCGATCTCGTTTCACCTCCATCGACTCTTAAAACTTCGTTGTTAAAGGCGTTGGCCACAATTAAATTGGTTATTTTATATAGGCACCACATACTGTTTGACTCTTAGATATTATTTGTAACTACCACTTGCTGAGATGGTTTTTATTTTTTAGATCTCACGGTTCTTTTACATAATTACATGTCAAAGTCGAGATTTTAGTGTTTTTGTGATGTACAGTTAAAATAAACGGAACTATTTGCAGAAAATTTAACAAGGGAAACTGAAAGGCCTTCTCCTGATCAATTTAAAAGTACCTGTGATTAGCAAAAATTCATTTACAAGAAATAAGCGGCAGCCAAAATATATTCAGCAATTTTATGAAATCGCAAAAACATTTTCTTGAAAGAGTCCTTGGCATAACAACGCCCTCTGGTGGTAGGCCGACTGGGCTCACTGGTAATCCCCAGTCATACTCAAAACCAGAAGACGTGTTACAAATCTGAGTCTGCTGCAGCCTCATTGAAAACTTCCGCAGCTTAAAAGCAGAACCGAGAAACCTCAATTCAAGAATGTAATTCAACCATAGTTGCACCGAGGATGTATCATTTTAATGATAAACCAAAAAAAAAACTTTTTGTTGCTTTTTATTTTTATTAATTTCCATTTATGTTTCCTACGTATAGAGAAGCCCATAAATAATTTAGCGAAAATTATGTAACAGGGCCCTCAAAAAGATTAGTGGGCCAAAACACATATAAATGATATATATATGACACCTCAATACGAAAATCCTAAAAAGTTCATAAACCTATGTCAAAATTTGCCTACATGTAATTACTACATAAGCATATCCATAATTAATTACCTAGGATGAAAAGTGCCCTTTCAAAAACTGATCAAAATTAAAAAATTTTAAAACTACAAGTGTAAATGCAAAATACTGGTACAATAATAATGAATATAAAATATTTTAGTAATTATCCTGACGCCCATCTCACAAAGTTTCTACTAAAAGACAATCGCATAATATCTAAAATTTACTACGCATTGAAATGTTGCCACACTTATTTAATTGACAAGCTCTAATAATTTTTCGAGACAACTGTAGACTCTGGCATAATTTAGGTCATTTTGGTGCAGAAGGCAAAATTCAATTTACTTGAATGACCAAAAGGAAAACTACCATTGAAATGTTACTTTCCCAGTCTTTTGCTAGCTAACCTAGAATCATAACGAGGCAATCGGCCAGCCTAATTAGCAGAAGCTAAAATACTTAACTTGGTTGCATCCTCCGATTCCCAGAGACCAAATGCTTCCCAGGTTGAACAGCGCAGCCTCTATTTAAACCAGATCCACTTCCTTCCCCCCCTCCCGCCGCCCACACGACAGCGACTTGGCACCAGCGTATGATGAGAAGAAATTTTTGACAACATTGCAATGATGCAATGCATGCACACACAAATCAAATACAAAAATCCATTTAATTCTACAGTAGACTTCATTTGTTTTCAAAGCAGCAGCAGCGTAGCTGTTGGGAACGACCACACCTGCTGTAGTCGGGCAGTATGACGTCATTCTTGCTCGGCAACAGCGAATGTCAAATGTGCATCCCCGCGCGCAGTCGTCAGTGTTGAGAAGGCTGTTCACCCGGGCGGAAGCTATGCCGAACGTCGTACTGAATCCACACTGGCTTCGGGACACGAACCATTCTCTTCAGTTGGTAGCATAGTCTTACGCGGTATTTTCTGCTTACTAAACTTGAAAATCTTCATTCTCGTTTAACGCCAGTATTCAGGAAATATTTTTATCGTGCCAGACAAACGGGCGTGGTGTTTTCCGTTGCTACGCAGAAAATTTCTGCGGTTTAATGACTGGTAACTTAGAACATCCAGTTTTCAACCAAGGTATGAAATATCAACATTGGCAAACTGTCAGGCAGGTAGAATTTAAAACAGCGTAGTCACTTATTCATTGAAGGTGATAACACGACGTCACGTGCTGGGCTGTTGCATTTGACAAGACATACGTGACTCAGCTTCTTATTTCAGGGTGAATTTTTTGTTTAAGTATATTAGTTTTAATTATTTGTTCATTCATAAAACAGTGAAATTGTGGCTTTCGCATGTAATGCAAAAATCATGAGCTCACTTTTAATTTTACTGGAAAAGAGTGTCTAAAAGTTGAATGAGAGAGTGGAGAGATTTGGATGACTCTTAGCATCGAGATCTTGAGAGCCGATGAGGGTGAAGCAAGGTGAGGATGGAGCAGCGCCAGAATGCAAGAGTGGGGAAAACGTAAAATCCCGGAGAAAACCCGTTGACCAGCTGCATCGTCCGGCACGATTCCCACACGTGAAAATTCGGGGGCGACCCGGCCGGGAATCGAACTCTGCTTGCCTTGGTGGGAGGCGAGTAGTCTAACCACTACACCACCGTGTCTCCTTCTAGAAGTTGAACCCTTCCGAATGCGAGACTACTGTGTTATCGCTTTGCTACTTCGCATGGTCAAGCTGGAGAGTCTGTTTCTCCGACGATGGTGGCAGTGTTGGTGTCGGTAATATAGGAGTGGAGGCCCACTACCAGCGGCGCCACCAGAGCGACATTCTCACCCTGCAAGCCGTCACCGGAGGCAGTATACACTACACCCGGCCTCTCGGTGGCGCGCGTGCTGGGACTTCGCAAACCCGCCGTCTCCCTCGCTCTTGATTGGCCGGCGCCTCCGTCAACCTATATCGTGGGCAACCTTCCTCCCCGTTCCCACACACAAAACACCTTCACCACTGCATGGACCCTCCTCCATCTGCGAACGTGACTATTTTACTATGTGACCACAACAACACCCTTTGCCGACATTTTCATGGAATACATCGACTCTCCCAGCCCGAGTAAAATTCAACCAAGAACCCAATATAAGGACGGGTTGGCCCTACAGAAATTCATTTCTTCATTTCACCGTTCATTTCAAAACAGTCCGTGCGGTTATCCATTTTTTCATTTTCGGTGGTTTCTTTTTAAAAGTCTACTTGAAATAGAATTTTTTTTAAGCAGCGCTATAAGATTCGGGTATTTTTTTTAGCCATTTAGATACTCTCATAATTGTTACTATGGCAGTTTAAAATACTTTGTTCATTGTTAAATATAAGACACATTTCGCAACGGGCACAGTTAAATTACAATGTCGTAACAAGCATACTAAACAATTGTCAAGGTTAAGGAAGACTTTCGAAGAAAAACTGTAAATTAAAAAAATCGCAGAGTGCCCAAAAACTAACGTTTTACTACTAACAATGTTTTTAACATTCTACATTATTGTTTATGACAATTGCAACACCCGGAAAGAATGGCCCGAATAAATCCAAACACGGAGGATGTGTAGAACAGTGTACCAGAAATAAGTGATTACGATTGCAGAGAGATGGCGTACACGTAGGCCCAGCAGCGCTCCCTCTTGTGTGACCGGAAAGGCCCGTTTTACACCAAGCTCAGTCAGTGAAGAGCAGTCAGACGAAGTGGAAGCAAGTGCCATTATGCCTATTGCCTAGTCGACATCAAAGGGTGCCAGATCAGAATGAGTGTGAGTTCGAACAGTGTAGAATGATCGGTTTCCGGGAAACTAGTTTGTCATACCGAGACATTTTGGCTCGTACAGGGCATGCTACTACGACAGTGATCCGTGTGTGGCACCAGTGGATAGAAGAGGACCGTTCGCAGCGACAAGCGGGTACTGGACCACGCAATGTGACCACAGCACGGGATGACCGCCATATTTTCCGCATGGCCGTAATGAACCATACAGGCTCGTCCGCAGTGTTGGCTAGACACGGGCGCACTGCAAAGGGCGTGTACCTGTCTGTGTCGACGGTTCGATGCCGTCTGATGCGGGCTGGACTGGTGGCACGCATGCCATTGCGTTGGCTTTGATTGTTCACAAACCACAAACGTCTCAGACTGCAATGGGCACGTGATCGCCGTCACTGGTATTTTCGGACGAGTTCCGTTTAAACCTGTCCTACAGTGATGGCTGCATACGTGTTAGACGCTACTGTGGTGACCGCAATCTGGCAGCCTGCATCGTGGAGCGACATAACGGACAAACGCCGAGTATGATGGTTTGGGGCGCCATTAGATGCAGCGTGTGATCTTGACTCCTACGTATTGCGGGCAATCTGAACAGCAACCACTACATCAGGGAGGTTGTAGAGCTCGAGGTACTGCCCCTCCTTCAGGCGACTCCACATGCCATATTTCACCAAGACCAAGCCCGGTCACTTGTGGCGAGGAATGTGCAAGCCTTCTTCAATGAACGACAGGCACTACTGCTACCATGGATTACACAATGGGCAATATGTATTACATATTGCCCATCGAACATGTCTAGGATATGGTTTGTCAGCGACTTGTTCCTCATGGTCCTCCAGCAACCACTGTTGATGCTTTGTGGACTCGCATACAAACCGCGTGGAGGGAGATACCTCAGGAACAAATCAAGGTCCTCTTTGATTCCATGCCGAGATGTTTAGGGGCTCTGTTTGCAGCACGTGGATGCTTCACATCATACTGAATTCTCAAGGACAGAGATAATGTACAATTCTGTAAAGGTAATCAATCGTCTATTGTCATGTACCCAATTTGTGGTATAAGGTTCATTTCAATCACATGTATCCTTCTTAGTTATGCATTTTTCACTAACGTTAATTATATATATATATACACACAGGATGAATTNGTACCCAATTTGTGGTATAAGGTTCATTTCAATCACATGTATCCTTCTTAGTTATGCATTTTTCACTAACGTTAATGATATATATATATATACACACAGGATGAATTATATATATATATATATATATATATATATATA